>JANHFT010001253.1:44143-60047 GCA_032467955.1 Pseudoxenodon macrops
AACCTAGCAGTTCGAAAGCATGTAAAAATGCAAGTAGAAAAATAGGGACCACCTTTGGTGGGAAGATAACAGCGTTCCATGTGCCTTTGGTGTTTAGTCATGCTGGCCACATGACCACAGAGATGTCTTCAGACAGCGCTTGCTCTTCGGTCTTGAAACAGAGATGAGCACTGCCCCCTAGATTTGGGAGTGACTAGCATATATAAGTGAGGGGAACCTTTACCTAAGGCAACTTAAAAACTCCCTAGCTGACATGGTTCCTTTTATAGGGAACTAATCAGCCAACAACCAATCAGGAGAGAATATTTCCCCACTCCAATAGATAACCAGGATAAAACCTGTAACTACCAATTATCTCCAATACATAATAGTTTTCATGCTGTATGTTGAAGAAATTGCCTGTGATTTTAAAACATGCTTTTGGTTAGTTTACTAGTTTGAGAGGGACTTTCTAGCATGCAAGATGATGGGTAATATAAGCAACAAATTCCAATGACCACAATGACAATAAAATCAGGAAATCAATAGCATAAGGCAAAATAAAGGTTGTCTCTCAACATACATTTTGTGTTGTTTCTCACATACATTTTTACATGGCTTGAAGTTGCTGATGTCACAATTTAGAGAAAGAGCACCTCAGTTATAACCACTTTTAAAAAGCAAGCCCATTCTGTTTGAATGCCCTGTGTTGCTCTTCTCTTTGATATCTTGAAAGGATGGAGGAACATTATAAAAGGAGAAGAATTTGAGACTCCCATGTGATTCTGATTCTATTCTTATATGAAAAACTGAAGTAAGGCTAAAGGTAGACATTGTTTTTTCACAGTTTATATGGTTCTCTTAAAACTGCGTGAAATATATATAACTTTCATAGTCAAGCCGATACATTTATTCTTTCTAATAGTTTAACTTCAAGCTAATAGAACACAGGGAAACTTGAAATGAATAAAAATGTCCAGGAGACAAAGCAAAACAAATCCCTAACTAAAAAAATCCCAATACTTTATGAAAGCTAACCATAGAGCAGTCGAGTGTGAAAGACTGGTCCTCTAAGGAGAATAAATATTCTGGACATAGATGAAAATTTTGTTCATTGTTGCTGACTCAAGTTAGGCCCTCTGCAGATGTTGGTTCTGAATCATCTTACTGCCGGTTCGCTCAGGGTCACGCCTTGAGTGCGTGCGCAAAGCACGCGGCAATCCAAAAATAGCTTCTACGCATGCGCAGAAGCAAAATCCAAAATGGTGGCTCCCATGGAGACACCGAAGGAACCGGCTCCGTGACGTCATCGTGGAGTTACTACCTAATCTATAGAACTGGATAGAAAGAGTAGGAACCCACCTCTGCCCCTGTGAGCATTTCTCTGTTTCCTATGCAGGTTTCTCTGCTGGCTGGTCATTGGTGGTGTGGGATTACTTCTTGTGTTATTAGAACATGTGGGAATTATGCTGTATCTGACACTGGACCTCTTACCTTGCTTTGCTTGTTTGCTTAAGTCAAAGAAGTTACTTTCATAGAGTGTCTGGCATGTTCTGTTTTCTCTCATTCAAACTGTCTGACTGAATGCATCCTGAAGTCCAACATAAATTCACTATAAACAAGGAAGTAATGAGAAGTAACAAACACTCATTACTTTCTTGTTTGTAATTAAATGTACTAAGTGCACGTGAGTAAATGAGTTAAAGCACTTTTGTTACTTCTCATTGCACTTAATTCTCATTACACTATTTCTTAAATGTTCATTGTAGAGGAGAGTTGAGGAGACAAAGGCAAGTTTTCAACTCACATGCTTTAGTTAGGTAAGTCCTCTAAGTTTATCCAAACACTACTGGGTGACTGATTCCAGTAAAGTATCCATATGTACTACACAGAAGAGAGACATCTTGAAGTCTGTTAGAACATTCATAATAAAAGTATGCTAAGAGTAATAGTCAAAGTTAAGAAACCTGCCCAGAAATTAATAATACATGTTTCTCATAAGATTTATTCCATTTCAATATTACCTTCATAGCATGAGTGTTATTTAATATATGTCTACCATGCAAATTAAATACTTGTATTAGTTTTAGCCAGATCAACTTTTGAAAGTCTCTTCTTTGTTTCATAAAGCACAGCAGATAAATGCAGTCTCTTTCAGTTTGGGCCCTCAATGAAGCTCTGCAGAATAGAAAATAGGATGGTGTAGGAATTTCAAGAAAAAGTAGGTTTTCATATTAAGTTTAAAAACAGAACAGTGAAAAATTGCTCTACTGGTTTCTCATTTTGCCAAAAAACAGTGTATCTTCTGGATATATTTTCCAGTGTTATCATTATTATTTTTATTCCTGCAACTAGATGTGGAGGCTAACAGAGGGCTGCAACTTTCTGCTTCCTCCCCCCTTTGTTTTATAACATCCAATACAGAAAATGCATGTCCTGAGGATCAAAGGTGTGTGCATATCCATTCATGTGCTATTAAGGTACTCACAGTCCTTTCTGAATAGCCGTTCTATGTTTTACAGCAGCAACTGCCATTAATTTAATAGGTTGCATCTGAGGACAGTTTCTGCAGTGATTGCCCTCTTTGAAAATGTATCTGCATAATAAAGAAAGCAGGGATTATAATATTTATTTTACCCCTGCTATCCTCTTCTAACTGAATCAGTAAGTTTTACATCTGCGTTTGCCTTAGTGCTCTGAGTGATAGTCAAATTTGTTTAGAATATTTAAAAGGTGATAATTGTGGAAGACATATGTTATGTTATGGTTCTTGGTTTTGTTTTTCTTAATTCCTGAATTTTAAATTCCAGCTCTTTCCCCTACCAATTATTCACCCTGAACTCTACATGCTCAACAGTGCTTTCCTTAATTAGCTATTTTCCCTACATGCTGTTGGAAGAAATATCCATCTGGGTTCAGCTCCAAGTGGGGAAAAAGACACTGGAAACATGGTGTACGCTTGGAAAAATGGTTTGATGGTGGACTTCAATACAGTACATTTCGCTCTAAAGTTTGTTTATTTCCTTCCTCACCTCAGTTGTTTTCAACCTTTCATATCTTGGGAAGGGCTACCGCATCTGGGCTGCAAAAATATGGAAGACAAATACATTGAATAGAAAGTTAATTTTCTGGTATTTCTTTATCTAGTGGCTCTCTAGATTTTTGCAACCCAAATATGATTGCCATAACTTAAATCCATCAGTTGTGCTACTAAGAACTTTGGGTTCCAATGTGGAAGAATCAAAATTTTGTTTTTTTAAAGGACATTGTTTACAAGAATGTTGCTATTATGTTTTTATATTTAATAAAGATGAATGGAAATATTTTCCATTCATAAAGTTTTTAAAATAAAGTTTTTAAGACTTTAAATATTTCCGTGACTTACCTTGTGTTCTACTGACATAGTTTCTGAGTCCCACTAGTGTTGTTTGGTCATTATTTCCAAATTATCCATGATTTGATTGATACCATTTCAGCAGGATTGTCTATCAGTAACTGGTTCTTAGTCTTGTAAATTCATGCTTGTGCCATCAATTATACAATTTAGTCACCTTGTCTCCTGTCAGTTTGTTTTGGTCACCTTCAGTTTATCCACTATTTTCCAATGGTTTTAGCCTTCACATTACGTAACCAAACTGTTTAAGCTTTAGTTTTACCATGAGTGCTTCTAGTAAACAGTCTAGCCTTATTTTGCAGAATAATAGGGCTGGAAAAGAGCCCTTTCCAAGGCAGGAGTCCTTGCACAATCCCAGTAAAATGGTTTTCTTGAAAACCTCTAGCAATGGAGCACCCACAACTCCAGGAGCAGAGGTGGGATTTAGCAGGTTCAGACCAGTTCTGGAGAACAAGTCATGGAAATTTTGAGTAGTTCAGAGAACTGGTAAATACCACCTCTGACTGGCCTCACCCCCCCCCCCCATCTATTCTCTGCCTCCTGAGTCCCAGCTGATTGGGAAGAAATGGAGATTTTGCAGTAACCTTCCCCTGGAGTGTGGGAGGGAATGGAGATTTTACAGTATCTTTCCCCTGCCACGCCCACCAAGTCACACCACGCCCACCAAGCTACACCCACAGAAGCAGTAGTAAAAAAAATTGAATCCCACCACGGTCCGGGAGGTATGCTGTTCCCTTGATTATTGGTTCTTACTGTCAGTAAATTCCTCCTTATTTCCAGACTGAATCTCCTTGTGATGAGCTAAGAGCCTCCTTATTGTTAGAATCCAAATATGTAGTCTGAAGGGCAAAGAAACCTGAGGAGGTGATAGTAGAAAAGTTGCAGTGGGGAAAGCATGAATTATAGCCTCCTGTATTTTCTCTATACTGTCTCCAATAAATATTTTGAAACATTTTCCCTGCAGAAAGTAATTGCTTTTACTATACTTGCATGCATGTAACACATACTTCTGTCTTTCCTTTTTTGCACTAACAAATTAAGGAACTGTCTATTACAACCATAGGAATCTGTTAGAAACCATAGTTTCCAACAGAAAGTTTTAATAAACAAATTAGTTGTGTCAAAATGGTTATCAAGCATCAATGTGAAAATAATATGCATTACAAATAATCAGTACTGTCATTAAGTCTTTTTGGCTGGGCCTGCTTAGTGTTCTTCTTGAGTTCCTAAATACATGTTTCTTGTGAAAAACTCAGAAGGTGAGCATTGGAATATTACTCCTGTGTTTAATGTGCTAATCAAATGAAGCTGCCTAACCATATCAGGCTGTGAAACCCAATTTATCAGGTGCCACTCCAGTCAACCTTATAACACCTTGTCTAAATGTTTGCTCCATCTCCCCACAATGGAAGCCTTGAACCTATATGGAATTAATCCTGAACAAAAATCACATTTTCAAGGGGAGCTAGGGAGTAAAGAAAGGAGAATTTCTCATAAAAACTATTTCATAGTAACATGGGTCTCTTTTGATATGATGACGTTTTCTCCTATATAACTGTAAAATGATTGGATTTCTGGGGGGAGTTTGCTCAGGGCAAGCTAAAGGAAGGAGGGCTTTGATTAAGCTGAAATCCTCATTACATCATTTCTCAGATATAGCAAGATAATTCATTCAAACTAAGAGAATTCAATATGCTGGTTCATCACTGTGATTTGGCATTAAGCTGTCAAGAGCCTTGACAAGTGGCAGTGGAAGCTAAGTAGGATCAAGTCTGGTTACTTTTTAAATGAGAAACCATCCGGGAATTCCAGAGCTGTAGGCTAAATCTGGAAGGTAAATACATCATGGAAAAATCACTTCTGTATTGGATGAGCCCGTGAAATCACCAGAAGATGAGTTAAATTCAAAGGCTTGAATAGAATTTATTTGGTTGGAATGAAATTGGACACAGGCAGTTCTTCCTCCCTACCTAAATTTGCTCCTGAGTAGTAGAAGCCCAGCTCAGAGATGGGTTGCTATCAGTTTGGTTATATAGAACCGTTAGTGGAGATTTGCCTCTGCTCACTGAACTGGCAGTGAGTGACAGCTGGCTGGCCAGGCCCCTGAGCTGATTCTCCAGGAAGAAATCAGTCCTCTCGGTGGAAATTGCCTCGAAAATACCCCTCTGGGAATGTGCAAAGCTTCCTCTGCATGCACAGAGGGTTATTTTCAAGGCAATAGACGGATGCGATGGGGTCGCGCATGCAAAACATGCACTTTCATCATGACCAGAACTGGTAGGAAAGATAAGAAGAACCCACCCTGGCCCAGATGTAGATCTTTCTATTAAATTTCCTCCATTTAAGGACTAGCATCATTTTTAGCAGCAACATCCTTACTATATTAGTGGACAGGGGGGGAAAAAATAGAAGAGGACATTTATTCATTTTAAGTGGATTCAGTGAAGCTCAGTTTCATAAATTGAGCAGGACCTCAAAGTGGTTGCACTGGAAAGCCCTGAATTTTATTTCCTGCCTTTTCAGCCACTCACAAGAAAATAGTGAAATCATTGAAATGGCATCAGAGTTTGTTTCTCTGTTTCTCCTAAAAACATTGTAACTGGAAGTAAAAAGAAGACACCACGAGAAGACATTTCCTGTCAATTACAGCATAGTTGTATTGTATTATTATTCTCCTCTTCCTTATACAACTTATATTTTTGCTGAGGGGTAGTGGTGGAAAGAAGCTTGCCCAAAATAGATTTGAATTTGTAAAATATTGAGTTTAAGTTGACTTCTTGTCTAAAGGCAATCAAATTCGCCTGTGCATTAAAATAGATTTCCATTTCAGATTTTAGATTAAAAATAGGATTCAGAGTAAGATGGAAGCACCTGAAAGTAATGTTTATGGTTAAAGAGTATGGTAAAGCGCTGCAAACAATTATAAATGTAATTTGGTGTTACTGGTTTTTTAAAAATTGGTACTGCTTTGTTTTCATATTTTCTATCTTCAACAGTTCTTGTTTCTTCTTGGATTAGTCTGACTGGATGAGAATATGCAATATGCAGTCCAACAATGAATTGTATAAAATCATAGTAAGATGTAATCAATCAAGTCTCCCAACAATGAGGTCATTAAGTGTAAATGAATGTAATGAATCATAAATCAAAAGTAAAAGGTGTTTTTTCTTCTTCTCATTACTAAAAATACTGAAATATTCTTAGTAGCTTTACATCATGTCTAATATAAATATAAAATTTGCAATTTACATAATGAGTCTGAATATAATATATTCTGTAATGTAAGAAATCAGATTTTGTCTATTAGCTGATGAGAGAGAGAGCATTAAGTGAAATTGGAACAAACAGTTCTGATGGTCCTCCTAATAGCATTAATGGGGAATGCATAATGAAACACACACACAGACACACAGACACACACACAGAGAGACACACACTTTACAAGGACATTTCACATTTTTTCCAAATAGGTCAATTATATATTTATACTCTGTAGCATTTTACATATATCTACTTAAAACTACCGGTACATATCCTGCCATTTCCATCTTTTTCTTTCTAAAAAAATCAGCATGAAATGTTTCATATATTGCAGTGTGGAACTTGCAAGATGGTTGTACTGTCTGTGATGTATGGTTTGCGAATGCCATTTGACCATATTTTTATGGTTTTAATCTTCTTAAATATAGCTTTATGCTTTATTTGTATTTTGTTTACTATATTTTGCTGTGGTTTTTAATTTTGCGATTTGTCCAGAATCACCTATGTGAGGTGATCAGCTTTATAGACTGACTAAGTGACTGAGTGATTGATTGATTGATTGATTGATTGATTAAATAAATGAATGTTGTTCTCATTGAATTGAGCCCTAACTTTCTAAATCAATGTGCCATATTTCTCTTAGATATTGTCTGGGGTGAGTGGGGAAGGGTAATACATTAGAAAATAAGATTTGCATGCAGAGATTTTAACAGCATGAGATGTCAGAACCCAAGCAAATGTAAGGAAGGAACAGATCATCTTGTAAGTGTCATAACATCTTCATGCTTGTGTCTTCTGAATAGCTCTGAAAGTTACTTTTAACACCTCTATAACATATTTGTATTTAACACTCACCTTATCAAATGATAAATCTATTGAAAGAGTGTTATTAGCCAAAGACAACAAAACTGTCAAGACAGTGAGTGGTGTTAGATTATTTTGTCATTTACTTTGAAAGATCAAGATTTCAAAATATCAGCTATATCAACTGAACAAAAAAAAACACATTTTTAATGAATTTCTTATGTTTCACTGTCCAGTGAAATACAGCAAAGTCTAGGCACCATGTTCTTAACAGGATAAACAAAGATTAGTAAAATAAGAAAGAGAAAATAGCAGGAAAATATTATATTAACCAGTGGCTGATCCTTGAATGGCTAAAAAAAATATCAAGCCAAAAATGAAATGACTCTACAATGCAACTTTCCTTCATAATACAGAAATCTGCTTATAATATTCAAAGGAGAAGCAGAAGCAGCACTATTTCAAGCTTATAGCACAAAGTCAGGGATTGAGACTGAAAGAATATAGTAAAAATATAACAGAGGAATCGGATGGATATGTTATCAATAGCAGGAAAGGTAGATAAATGGTATACTTTTTTTCCCTCATGTGTTGAAAAAGTCTATCGTCACAATTTACAGTACATCTTTATTGAAAAGTATATAACAAATAACTGAAATGTGATGAAACCAAGAACAAACTGTGTCAATTCTGATAGGGGTTCCTGCATTAGCTTGACACCAGCAAAAAAATGAAAAAATTTGGCATGATTTTTAACATATTTAAAGTCAGGAAGACACTCATCCTATGTTCCCGTCAAAACAAAATGTAATATCTTCTCTAATACATTGTTTGAGAACTCAGTATGTGGAGTGATGCTCTTTAGAAAACAAAGGAGGATACAAAAAGGTTATTAAAAATACTGCTATAAAGTAACAGCATTGGATTAATGGATTGTAAATCCATTATCAAATCAGAATGTTCCCAATATTGAACATTGCATTTTTTTCTATAAGAGACAAGACAATAAGGGATGGGCAAATCTGTATTGTCATTATAATCACACTTGAGTCCAGATCTTTTTTATTTTATTTTGACAGATTATTTATATGATAAAGTTTTCTCCCTTATAATAACTGGTATTTTTTCATTCTTCTTCCTCCTCACCATTCTTTTGCTTCAGCATCAGTTAATATCGTTATCTGACATTCCTTTCCTCTCTCAGTCACTCCATTCCTTCCTTTCACAATAGGTATTCTATTCCTATCTTGTATTTTGCTGAAATTTCTTAGTTGTGCTAATTTGAATTTATTCCTATATCCATTCATTTCTTCCTCCTGCAAAGGATGACCTAATTAATGTCCATGTTTATTGTGGAGGGGTGCTTATTAGACCAACATAGATCTAAGCCTTTCGCAAGGCAATATTTCAAATTCTATTTGATGCTGTCTTGATCTACTTCAAAAATTGAGTGGTTTAACCCTTGATTTCCCATATATTCATCCATTCCAAATGTGTGTGTGGTAAAAGAATGTCATCACTTAAAGCACAAATAATATATTCTATCTAAGAAATCTAATATTTACAAGTAAACATTTTAACACATACAATTGTGGTAGAAAAAGAATGAATAACAAGTTATCTGTTCTCTGGAATGACTGTTAGAAGAAATAAAAGTACCTATTGATAAGGGTTCCTTTTGCCAACTTTATGATAGCACAGTGAGAATTGTCTATGTTCAGGAGAAACATATCAGAAAATGGAATTTGGTAATCATTGGCTACTCATAAATTGTGTGGTAAAAGAAAGGAATATGGGGTCAAGATTGAATGGTTGCTTGAATGAAACCAGAAAAGCTCTACACTAATTTGTTCAAAACTCTGCGTGTTTCATTCTCTATTAATTCTCTACTAATCTTCTACTAATGACAAGTAAGGTAATGTTTACTTTAGTATTTACAACAAAAGTCCATAAAACTTGTCGGTTTAGACCAATGGTTGATCCATTCCAACATTCTATGTCCAACCAGATGTATCCTGAAAGCTCTCATGCATGTGGTAATTAAGATGCGCTGCTGGGGCTGAGAAAGAAATAAAGAACAAAGTGTCAGGTTCCAATGCGATGAAGAGAGTCAAACACAGATGAAGGCTTGATCCTTGTTTAATTACACCAGCACAAACTGACACCCTTACACAGGTCAAAGAAAAAGTTGTTGGAGCTATCGCTCCGTGCTCCCCACCACCGAATAAAGCTCTCAAACCCATCATTAGTGCAGCCCCACCCAGTCATTAATCAATTCCTGAGTCAAGCTAGCAATTAGGCAGCACTCAGTAGATCAAACTGGCAGCAGCTGGTAAACAAGGCTGGGGAAGCCTTCCACGCCCCCAGGCCTCACATCTGATTGGGAGAGGCTGTGGCAGGATCAACATGCAGGGAGACTCCTAGTCAAATCCTGGTGGGCTACTGATGTCGGTGCTGCCGGTGCCCCTCATCCCACACACACACCCTCTGAAGTAGCAGCTGAAGGGCTGACACAAGTAAGATTCATAGGTATTTATAGCCTTGGTTAACTGTCCCTTTGCTAACTCAGATGCATGGTAGCCACTCAGAGGTTTTCCTCAGGTGAGATGTATTTTGCCTGGTTGCTACCTTATCACAGTAAATAAGTCTTGTGGTTGGGATTGAAACTCCTGCTAGTCCACATCACATGAAACAAAGTGTATTGATTTATTCTTTAGCATAGGAAACTTTAGCTTGGTTTTGTTTTGTTTTGTATAAGCACATACGTTTGATATTTCAACAGCCTTGAGATTTAATTACAGATTCATAGTCTAGATCAGGGGTGAAATCCAGCAGGTTCTGACAGAATCTGGAGAACTAATAGTAGAAATTTTGAGTAGAGAACCAGTAGCGGAAATTTTGAGTAGTTCGGAAACCCGGCAAATACTACCTCTGGCTGGCCCCAGAGTGAGGTGGGAATGGGGATTTTGCAGTATCCTTACCCTGGAGTGGGGAGTAGAGTGGGGAGGGAATGGAGATTTTGCTGTATCCATCCCCTGCCACACCTACCAGGCCATGCGAACCAAGCCACACCACGCCCACCAAGCCACGCCCACAGAACCGCTAATTTAAAAAAATTGGATTTCACCACTGCTCTAGATGAACTTGTTCAAAAAGCTGCATGCATAATATGATTAAATATAAGCTGTGTATTCACCTCTTGTATTCATAATTGGTGAAAAAGAGAATCCCTTTATATTTGTGATCTTTCTGTAGACTATAAAGCAAGCTGAAAAGCCACATGACAGAAAAATATCAACATTATCATACATCTTCCCTTTTATTTTTAAAAGATCTATCCTTTCTCAGGAAAGCTTCAAGAATTTTTTCTTGATTTATGAGATGCTTATCAAGCTAAAATTGCAATTTAAAATAAACTGTAATTGAATGTGTGAATTCATTAACATGGGGCAGATGGGTTTCAAATTGTCTCTTGAATGCAAGGTCAACTCTTCAATTTAAAACTTTTTAAATTTGTTTTTCATAATTACTGCCATGTAATGTACTGAATGAATGGTGATACCTCCAAGCATGATCATTTGATGTACAAGATCTTTGTCTGTAATTACAGACCAGCTTGTCAGGCTTCATCTGAAGTTATAAACTTAGAAAGAAGAATAGAGGTGAGTTGATTCAAATGTCAAGCTACTTCATCTTTTTTTTTATATAAAGGATCAAGCATATTTAAAAAAAGAATCTATAGCAGATAGTTTGGTGGCCTTTCAATTTTTCCTGATTTTCATTTCATTTTCATTTGTATATTTTGTATATTTGTATATTAAAAAAGGTAATGTCATCATAGCACAGATTTTCACATTAGCCCATCTGTAATCTGATATTATAGGGGGTAAAGTCCGATATAAATTTTCATGATGTGTACCCCCAAAGATACATGCTGATCAAAAAAATCAACCTGTGTTTGCTACATATTCCAAGACAATTATATTACGTTTGAAACTTTCTAAATGTTGGTTAGGTTTTCTTTTTTTTAGAGAAAAATATCTTTAAAATGTAATATTTGAATCTACATTGTAATACAAAGTACATTACATTATATAAAAGAGTGGTGGTGGCACAATGGTTAGAATGCAGTATTGCAGGCTAATTCTGCTGACTGACAGAAGTTTGATTCTCACCAACTCAAGGTTGACTCAACCTTCCATCCTTCCAAAGTCGGTAAACTGAAGACCCAGATTGTTTGGGGCAATATACTAACTCTGTAAACCACTTAGAAAAGGCTGTAAAGCACTGTGAATTGGTATATAAGTCTAATATACAATAGCTATTGCTGTTGCTATTACTATATTAAAAAGGGCGATGAGTTTAAAGACTCTGAACTTGCCAACTGGAAAACTGACAACCTGGATTCAAGACCTAAGCACTGCACAACAGGGGGAGCTCCATTATCTGCCCCAGCTCCTGTCTAACTAGCAGTTCGAAAGCATACAAATGTGAGTAGATAAATAGGTACCACTTAGGTGGGAAGCTAACAGCTTCTGTGCACCTCGGCATA
Source organism: Pseudoxenodon macrops (assembly GCA_032467955.1). NCBI lineage: Eukaryota > Metazoa > Chordata > Lepidosauria > Squamata > Pseudoxenodontidae > Pseudoxenodon > Pseudoxenodon macrops. The sequence continues at coordinate 56,134 of JANHFT010001253.1, forward strand.
TAGTTATGTTGGCCATATGACCACAGAAATGTCTTCAGGACAACACTGGCTCCTTCAGCTAAGAAACAGAGATGAGTACCATTGCCTAGACTCAGATAGGACTGGACAGGGGAAATCTTTACTTTTAATGTACGGTATTTTTATAGAGGTCTTTAGAAAAATACTGATTAATAAGAGAACTAGCATAAATATGAAACAAAGGAACTGTTCTGAAAGATACTGATTAATTTGTCCTTAAATGGGACAATGAAAGTTGCTTTATACTACTGACAGCTGAGTATTTTCTATTTTGAATGGCAACAACAGGTCCATAGAATTTCCAGAAGAGTCCTTGCAGGTCACTTTATTTATTTATTTTATTTTTCCATTTTTCCAATTTACATAACAACAAACACTTTTCTTTTTTTTAATAGTACTGTGTCATAAGTCTCTTACGGTTATTTACATTTATTTCTATATATTTTTGTTTCTCTGTTCTACCAATTACACCACTTATCCCACACCTCATAAAATTCTGATTCTTCCTTGCCTTTCATTTTTAATGTAAGCTTGTATATCTCAGCACATTCTAATATCTTATGCATAATTATCTTGCAGGTCACTTTTCCTGGATCCTTTGTATGGAAATTCCAGGATAAAACCTATAGACACCCAGTATCCAGATTCTGTACTCTGCTTTTGAGCTACATTCTTTCCATTTGTTTATCAGTCAAGGTTCAACTGTCTTTAGTGGCACAAAGTCAGAAATACAAGGAACGCAGATTTCTCAGAATTAAAATGCAATTATTAAAGTAATCGCCTCATTTAGGTTGTCCTTCTTTGCAACATTTCTTGTATTCATAGGATTATTCTTCTTGAGATGCAATGAAGAGAATCATACCATAGATTTATATAAAGGAGAACTTACAAATTTTCCATGTTTTTGAAAAGCAATGTGTTGGGTTAAAGTTTTCATAGACCCATAACTTTAACTCTTTTTGAAGACATTTTTTAATCACCTTTTGTTAGTTTACACCTGCTTACTGTATTGGATTAAAATAACAAAAGTTTAAATGGGATCTGAAAAAATTCCAGATGCAGTAAATTACAGTTTTATATTAGAATAATGTATGAAGTAATACCTTGACTCGTTTCAAGCAAATTACACATTTGCATGATTGTACGTAATAGTGTTATCTCAAAACACTGGCTCTACTTTCCAGTAGCCTACTTTATACAAATATAATTGTGTGTATATGTATTTAAAAATTATACAGTTATCCAATTATAAAAATTGGACAAAGTCATCACAAATAATATTTAGCTGATACAGTAATCACTTTTGTAATATTATCCATTTTACTAAATATTAATATTATTTATTTATTAGATGTATATGCCACTGATTTTGCTATCTAGAGATTGATCATGTTCAATAGGCTTAAATTTCTTCCAAAGCTGAAGATGACCTGGATGACAGCTTTCTGTTCCTTTTACCCTACACCTTTCTAGAGCTGAACGTTCAATCTTATTGGTGGATCAAATGAGGCTATTTTCACACTCACAATTTTAAGGAGTAATAACCCATTTTAAAATCCAAATAAAATCCAAATTCCAAATACTCTCTACCCACACAGGCACTGAATATCACCAATTTGATTGGAGCAATACACAAATTATCAGCCACACTATTACCTCCCCCTTCCCAAGTTTATTGAAGCCTAGCACTCCACAAGCAATTCCATCAACAGACCTATTGACCTACAACCAGCTTACAAATTAAATTCAACTGAACAGCCAACCAGAGACAGCATCGATCCTCAACCAATCTATGCAACCCCTCCAACTAGCACTTCACCTCCCAATAACTCACCTACCAAAAGACCCATCCAAGACCCTCACTTATCACCTGCACCTGACCCATCACAAGATTGTCACTTGACACAACCCACACTTGAGCCATCACAGGACCCTGACCTGATATGACCCTGACCTGATGCGAATTCACTATCACAAGATCACATGAAGTCCTTATAAACAGAGGTACAATAACACTGACATCCCCTAAATTCTACTGAAGGTGGAGTAATGAAACATTTGGTAACTCACAAGCTCTGAGAACCAACCGCCATCCTCATCCTACACCCGAGCTACAGATGTTTGCCATCATAGTATTCAAATATTATACTTGCCAAGAAAACACATCCATGTACTTACCTGGAATGAGCTTAACTTTAGTAAAATTTTGGCTGAAAAACAATCCTCTGCGCATGCGTAAAGGCTTCTGCGCATGGGCAGAGGGTTTTCACCCAGAAGTGACAAGGGCATGTGCACTTGCTAGGCTCACGCATGCGCACTTCCAGTGCAACTCCGAACCAGTAGGAAAGATAAGTAGAACCCACCCCTACCCCAAAACCCCAAAACTTTAATGTTAGACTGTCTACTGTTCAGTTTACCCCATGCCTAAGAGGTCTTTAAGGGGCGTTCATAAGCACAGCAGTGTGCCTACCATACCTGTCCTAATATTTTTATTCGTATCCATTTTACGTATTAATAATCATGTTTATACTTATACCTGTTATTTAATACACGCTTGAGGAATTAAATAAATAAAATAAAATAAAAAACCAGTGACACAGTGGGTCACAGCTTGTCTAGTTATTAATATGATTCTAATCATTCTACCATATCTACAGTTTCACTAAGAGCTGAGACATGGCTGAAGAGTATGGTTAGGTTTGAGAGTATGATTGTCAGGTCATATAATTAAGACACCAAAGTGTATTAAAGATCTTTAATCATCATCATCATCATTTTAGCCATTGTCACTGCAGGATGAAGGCCTCTTATGAACCAATATGACCCTGAGCTTTCTTTTCCCAATTGGGCCCACAATACTTGCTGATGTCGTTGATCCATCTTGTCTTAGGATGAGATCCATCTTGTTTCATCTCTTTCATGGACACTTTTTAACAATTGGGATCCATTCTATGACTGCCTTGGTCCATCTGGCATCCGAAATAGAAATGGAAATAGAAAAGGCCATCTTTAATCATATAATCTGGAGATTATACAAATAACAATGTAAACAGTATATAAGTATGTGTGTATTTATGTATGTGTGTATATATATATATACATCAGAGGTGAGTTCCTAATGGTTCGGTCTGGTTCTACCGAACCATTAGTAACTTACCAGCATGGTTCGGTAAAACCATTAGTAACCCAGACCTGCCACATTCCTGAGCTGGTTCTTTTAGATTTTGGATTTCTTTTTAAAAGCACTGTGCATGCGCACACACCCCTGAATGAACCAGCAGTAAGAAAATGTAAAACCCACCTCTGATATACATATACATAGAGAGAGATGTAGTTTACAAGTCTGGACAAAATGTCATCTAATATTCTGTGTTTTCATCCCTTATTCTGAAACTAAGGTCATATTATTGACTTCTGAGTTATTTTTTTAAAAGAATAATAAATATAAATTGAATATATCATTAGACTGGAATATCCCACTAATTTTCCCATTAAGTTTCACTCTGACTGTCAATTTGGGAGGAAAAAGCTAATTGCCACGAGTGGGGGTTAGGGAGACAGTTCTCATTATAGGAAATGAATAAGACTGCAGAAATCTGGTCATTTTCCCCTACAATAATCATTCCCTTTTGATTCCCCTTTAATACCTGAGTTGGACTTGGGCTTTTGGGCTTTTAAAAAATTGGTCCAGCTTGGCCCAGGTTGTTGTTGTTGTTGTTGGTCGTGAAATCGTGTCCGACCCATCGCAACCCATGGACAACATTCCTCTAGGCCTTCCTGTCCTCTACCATCCTCAGGAGTCCATTTAAGCTCACGCCGACTGCTTCAGTGACTCCATCCAGTCACCTCATTCTCTGTCGTCCCCTTCTTCTTTTGCCCTCAATCTTTCCCAGCAT
>JANHFT010001253.1:92058-112173 GCA_032467955.1 Pseudoxenodon macrops
GCACATGCACCAAAGACAAATTCCTTGTGTGTCCAATCACACTTGGCCAATAAAGAATTTCTATTCTATTCTATTCTTTTCTATTCTATTCTATTCTATATATGTTTTTCAGAATGCTATTTATTTGTGTATTCAATTTGTATGGCTGTCAAACTCTCAAACTGCAAATATGGGTGACCCACATAAGATTAAAGCCAATACAAAGCTAATATGGAGAACAAAGACATAACACTATAGAAGGAACCCCTAATCATTCCATATCAAATCATTACTGAAGGATTCATTTATTACTCTGGTTCAGTGGTTGGCATAAGGCCAGGGTCTTCAAAGCTTACTAAAGACCAGAAAGGTCAGAGTCATTCTAATTTTGTAGGGGGTGGGGCTAAATTGTTCCATAGAGCAGGTGCCCTAACAGAAAAGGCAGACTCTCATTTGTTCGCTCCTTCTGCTTGCATATACAATTACTTCTTAAATCAAATAATCCAGAAGAATATTAGATTGGTTCTATCTGTTTTGAAGTCTCTGATCTGATGACTGGAATAAGATTTAATTCACACAGTTATTACTTTAAAAAATGAACATGATAGCAAAGTTAGTCTTGGTTTTATTCTCATAGGCAATGGTTGCAGAGAACCTGGAAAATATTAAAAATAGGCAGTTTCCACATAAGTGGATTTCAACTCCCAGAATTCCTCAGCAAGCATATGGGAATTGAAGTCTAGTTATCTGAAGAGACTCAGGAAAACTGTTATAACAGCATATTGTGCCAGGCATTGTTTTTACAAAACATGTTCAAGTAACTGAAGGTAATTTTGGGAAGAGAGTGTTTACAGTTTCCTTACTCTGTTCAGACATTCAATATCACAGGAATGAACATGTGAAAGAGCTTCTGAAAGCATATCTTGTTAGCATCTTAGCATCCAAACAATGACATCCCCAGTTGTGAATAGGATTGGTCTGAGAGGAACCTGCTGTTATACACACCCTCCACAGGAATATAAGCTTTGGCTAATCACAATTCAAACCCTGTGTGTGTGTGTGTGTGTGTGTGTGTGTGTGTGTTATCATCTTTGCTTGAGTTAATGTCTTTGATAAATTGTGAAAAGATAGGTTGATTAATACTTTGGTATGTAGATGATGAAATAACTATCATCTAACATCTGAGTAAGATGATGTATATTCTTTATAATGAAAATCTGCTTTGATTATCTGGCTTTTAGTCTAAGACTTCATCACGTGAGATAATAGTGGCCTTCCATATTCCGAAGATAGCAGACCCAAAAGCCAAGAATGACATGTGGTGATTTTTTCCAAGATGAGTTATTTATTGTTTCCACACCTATAGACAAAATCTTTCCAGACTAAGCATTCTGCTATCTTATCCACCACATACTTTGAAAATTATTGGGGGGGAGGGGCTGTCTTCATCTTCTTTCTCTCACACAAACTATTTGGACTGAGTCTCTCTTAACAAAATCACATAGTTGTGACATGAGCTCTGTCCCTTTCATACATGTGAATGATGTCATACACATATGAAAGGGACAGAAATTTTGTCACAGTGGCACAGTTCTGTTTTTTATAATGAGCTTCCTTTGACATCTCTGGCAGTACAGAGGTTTACCAGAAACACATTCTATCATTTTTCTACCAATTTATAATATCTCTATTTGATAAAGATGATTTGCTTTCAAAATAGTTTGGTAACATATCCAAGTGCTCTTAACTTTGTTATGAAATGGTTGAGAAATATATGTCATTGAAAATTATGCATCATTGTATTATTGCAGTGTTTCTGGCTTCCCAAGTGAAGATCCCATGAGGGGAGTCCTTTGGAAACTTTTTTTTTCCAGTAGCATTGCTAATGTCACTAGAAAGCAGGAATCCTGGAACTGAGAAATTGTCAATATAAATCCACCTGTCCAATTGAAATCAGGAGAAATGGTCCAATTTTTTCTGCCCACAAATTTGATGGAGAATTTGGAAACGCTTCTTCTGATGTTCTGGGAAATCCTTGTGCTCTTGCTGAGACCAGTGGCAATTCCACCCGAAGCAAGATGAATACCTATAGGAAAGGTTCAGTTATACAGTTATTCCATTCTACTAGAACGCTGGTTTGAAAATGTAAAGGTCAGCTTGACAACATAATTGAGCTGTATGCCATGGATATGCATGGGTAGTTATAGTTATTCTTGGACAGTTCCTTCAGCAGTCCTGTCATCTTTATGTTAAATGCAAAAGGGTGACAGTTCTTTGTATATGAACTCTATATGTATATGTATGGGCATGTGTGTAAGTATGGGTTAATGTTTTTGTGAGCATAAGGGTATATGCAGTACTTATCAGTGATAATAGCAATATGAAATGCTTCTCAAATAACTGAAAACCAAACAAAAGCATGTAATTTAATTTCAATTAGAATAGTGAAGCTTCTTCAAGAATGGGACACTCACACACAAACTGTGTGTGTGTGTGTGTATTTGTACTTGTTACGTTATCCTCAGAGTATTAAGTACAGTACAGGGAAATTACCATGTAAATGAAAATTATTTCATCAGCTTTGGTATCATTCCCTCTTCCTTCTTCTTTCCAGATAATCAGTGTGATTGGCATGGGGACAAAAAAGATGATGGTAAGATAAATAATATGGTATCAGTGGAATATTTTTCTTTAGATTGGCTGGAGTATTTGTACAATTAATTTAATTTAATTTACATTTAATTGGTTTCAGTGGTACTTTGATGACATCTCATTTTTGCTTCATTTTAATCCTTCCTTAAACCTTTATTAATGACTCTTTGGAAAGTTAAATTTGGCTATATATGTATCCCCCCCTTCTCAATTTCTCCTACATCCTCTCTTTGTGCATATTTACATTCTCTACCGACACTAAACATATGAGAAGAATAATTTTTAGGACCTCACAATTCAGCAATAAAGAACTAAGAGGCATTCCATGTATAAGGAGATAAGATCAGCTTACCCATGGGCATGTTTCAAAGGTATGTTTGGTATAAAATGTAAGGCCATTTGTTTTAGTTAAATTCTTACTAACGATGAGCAGATAAATTCTCCAACATTTTTTTTCTATCAGGCTTCAATCACTTCTACCAGATTTCAACCTATTTCAAAGAAGTTCTCATTGAAATATGATGTTTTTGCACTTATTTTCCTAGCAGGTGGGCAACAGACATTTCTACATGTCGTCTCCTTCACTGTACAATCATTGTTGAATTTATCCTATTCTGCAGAAATTCAGAAAATGGTCACCCCAATTTCTTTATTACAGATTTGGTGGAGAATTTGAAAGCCCATATGTCCCTGTCTTTAGTTTTTATAGAAACCAACACTTTCTCTGTAGAGTTAAGAATACGATTGCAGAGGCATATTCGAAGATACAAATGACAGAACTGGGCACCAACATTGCATTCACTTTCAATGGGTAACAAATGCTTTAACTTTCCTTAAGCAGTGCCATTTACTTATTTTTTTGAAATGTAGCTCTCTCCTCAACCACCTGTCCGGATGGATCAGTGCTAAAATTCAAACTAAGGTTGCTTTTCTCACTAAAAGAGTAATTTTAAAGAAGAAGAAAAAAATGCTTACTTAAGCAGGTAGTAGCACCAAACTGATTGTAGCCGATCATTTAAGTTGTGCACAGTCAGTCATGAACATATTTAGATGGAGAACAAGCAATGTTGTCTATATTAGGAGTTTGGGAAACATCCAAAGGAAGGCAATGGTAAACCACTTCTGCCAAGGATACAGCATGGAGGTCTCTATATTGTTATCAAGAACTGAGCACAAGCTAGGAACAGTGTTTACAACTGGTAGTAAGTTGTAAACCCACAGAGAGTTTGCTTACCTGTGACTCCAAGCATGGTAGCAATGCAAAGCACACAATGAAAAAGGTATGTGAAATGATGGAACATTTTTAATATATAAAAAAAGATATCCCAAATGGCATGCATGCTAATTCTTTACAAGTAGGGGAGCAACATTAACATAATCTAAAACAGCAGACAGCTGTGTGGCAAATTCAGGTGTTCTACATTATGTCCTTAAATATTAGAACTGGGATATAAATAGAAGTAAGCATGTGTGAGTTTAATAAGGCTTTTGTTTATAGACGAGTGGGAGTAATTCATAGCCAGATGGAATAAGTTTCCAAAACAGTAAGAAATGTGGAGCTAAATAATTACTGCCTAGAAGTCAGACATACACAGGAAAGGCTACTGTTTGCTGTATTGGTAAACAGGCACATACCTCTTTTAAAAAACCTGCACAGGATGACTCTTTTAAATGCATGTACATTGTACTTTAAATGCATCTATACTTTGCTCCTTCTGAAGGCCTTTCTCCAAACTTCCATGCTTTTACACTTAGCGTTCATCTAGTAAACAATCTGAAGCTCTGGGCCCAAACTGGATAGACAGCCTAGCTGGCCAACTTTGCTACATAAATCATACTATCCCATCACCTTTATCTGTGAAAGGGGCAGGAACAACACTATTCAAATAATGGCCTAGTCAGTGGCTGTAGCTGCAGTGACCCTAGGTATTGTTCCCACTGCTTGAGTTTCCCTGCAGAACCTACCACATTTGATTGTCTGATTGATTACATGCATACAAGTCATTGACTCTTAGCAACCATAGCCCAGCTCTTTACAATGATTGAAACAGAGGACTACTATAAAAGGAATCTTTCTTATTTAGCATAAAATACATTGTGGCATTGCCCAAATGGGATCATTTTTTACACTCTGAATGTTCCACCTAGTTAGGAATCTAAAAAGAACTAATGTTTCTAGGTGTTGGCCTATGATAGGATTGCTTATATATATTTTCATTATAATATTCCATTCTGGCCCTGGCAATATGCAGAGCACAGAAAGAATGTTGAAATTGTGATAAAATGAAGCTGGGATTACTTTCTGTGTTTGAAAAAAGCAGCTTTATTCAGGTAGAAATGCTTCCCACACCATTTCCCCGAAGCTCAACATAACTCTTTTTCCTCCCTCAACGGGTTGTTTTAAAACTTGCCACCCTAGAAACCTGAGAGATGGGATCATGTATACATCTACTCACAAGTATCCCACCCAGGGGTGGGTTCTATTTACCTTCCCTATTGGTTCAGAGTTGCACCAGAAGTACGCATGCACTTACCTCATCACTTTAAGGTGAAAACCCTCTATGCATGCACAGAAGGCTTTGTGCATGCGCAGAGGGTTGTTTTTCAGCCGATATGAGGCCAGACCACCTATTTTGAACCAGAGGACCAGTTCGGGGGCATGTCCAGCCAGCTGTCGCTGCTGGTTCAGTGAGCAGGGGGGAATTCCCACTACCGATTCTAGTGAACTGGTGCGAACAGGCAGAAATCCACCTCTGATCCCACCCCTACTCCAGATTCTTGGTTAATTGAGCCATACCCTAGCATTTTAAAGGATGTTGTGATGTCCAGAGGCAGCCTCATCACCCAGATTCTTAGCTTACAAAAGCAAACCCTAAGAGTAAGCCTAGGTATGTGTGTAGGAAAAAAGAAGGCAAGGAAGCAGGAGACAATGTCTGGAGACTGACAGCTGATACAGGTAGGCCAGATAACTATTAGTCAACCACCAGGACTGCAAATAAAGGCTGTATGGTAATTTATCAATTATAAGACTTTTTTGAACTGGCTATTGACAGAGTATAAAGGACTATTAAAGACATAGTTATGTGGCAACATCACCTTACATAATCCTAGATGGGTGGAGTAGAGCAATAACCTTCCGTAGGAGAAGCTGTATGCTACAATAAAGTATTGTGTACAGATTTGCCATGCTGTGTTGTGTCCAATCTTTGGAGAGCAAAGAACCCTCAAGGAAATAATTGTCAAAGACAAAGGTGAGTGTGTAGAATTAAAAATGAAACATAGTTAAATCTAATTTATACCACTAACATTACTCACTATACCTCTCCATTTTTTAATCCTTGCAAACCCTTCATTGCTTTTACTTTCTCAAAATGCCATATATCCACTGCCTGGATATTTTACTCCTTTTTTTTTTTTTTAGAATTTCAGTAATTCCATCCAAATTTAAATTTCTAGGTGGTCTTCTTGACCCATTCCTTCTGCCTTCATATATTTTATTTCATACTTTTTTTGCCATTTTGATCTTATCTATTCTCCTTAGAAGATCAAAAAATCTCAAATTACCTCTTTTCATACAGAAAACTTCATATTGTATGAATTCAACATTCATTCAAAACCCATGAGAAGTTATGATGACATCACATCTGTCATGATTCAGTTGTAGATATGTGAGTGGCATAATTTGTATTGGTCACATCTTGATGTCATGACATATAATGCAGTATGTAATCTACCACATTGTGTAATAATGGCATGACATGCATAATATTACATGTCCCTTTCCTTCCCGCGTTCTCCCTACTGATGGCCAGTAGCCCGTTTATTTTTTTAAATCATATTACTCTTTCTTCATTCATACTCCTTAAATACCACATTCCATTCTATTCAACTTAGTTCAACCTCTACTTCTGTGCTGGGGAGGATCTTTAGAAGAAGCTGTAGCTGAATCAAAAACACAGGGATAAGCAATACATGAGGTTTTGTTTTAGTTACCCTTCTTATGTAAGATTAAAAGGAGGAAACTATAGAAGCCTTTCTAATTCTATGCTTGATCACTACCTTCTTTTATTTCTATCTAGGAGAAAGGGAGACCAATAGATGAAGCATTACAGTTGTAGAGAGGTTTCAATTCTTGTAGATGCAAATTTAAGACTTCAACTCTATAGATAGTTTCAAATCTTTGGGAGTCAACTTCTGAGTATTGGTCAAATCAGATGATTTGATGGAAAAAATACATCTATCATAACACAACCACAAAAATATGAGCATTTTCTGTCTTTTGTTCTTCAGTCTAGTGACTGTCGGGATTTGTTTTAACCAAGCTATGATAGTCCTAAACAGTCGTGAGTATTTACCTTCTTTTTTCCAGTTTCTTTTCTGTCTTGGCTAGCAATGTCTGCTCAGAAAGGCCTGATAAATCATATATTTTGTCTCTTCCAAGCAGTTGTGGAGAATGGAGGAAGGGAGAAGAAAACATTGATTTTTCTATCACAGTTTTTATGGTGGTTGGAAGTTTACCACATCTGGAAGAGTGGAAGTCAGTTACTTGCTGTGATATTATATAATATTTCCTGCTATTATTTGCAACAGCAGGAAGGACACCTTTCTAATCTGCCTCATTTCTTAGTTTGATTCTTTTCAGTTAGACTTAGGAAAGACTGCTTCCATATTCAAAACTCTGTTTTTACTAATGTTTCAATTTTTTGGATCTCTTCTGTTTGTGGCATACAACAACTAGAATACAAGCTGAAGAGAGAAGAGGAGTAGCAAAAATTCTAAAACCATAATTTGCAACCGTACATTCTAAAAGTACAGAGTTATAAAATTGTTATAAAATTCCCAGGAAAGAAATTAATAGCAACTCAATTTATTGCTGTAAAAGCCCCCGCTGAGATTTCCCTATTGATTCTACTTGGTGAAGGTTTGCTATGGGATTATTTTTCAGATTGCCTTTTAGAAATTTAAATGAGAAGTTTGATACCCTTCAAATTCTTCTACGGAGAATATTTTTGAAATATTAGATAGGAGCTTATTTCCAAAAAGGATCTCATTGCCCTAGATCATTTCTATACTAACTTTCTACATAGCTTTCTCCATCCACACACAGACTTTATGAGACCCTAACAATGACTGGATTGTGTTTTAAAGCAGTAGTGTGAATATTTGTTAATATGTCTTAGGTGACATCTCTTCAAAAATTCAAAACTCAATTTTAATTGCCCTGGCCTGTATTGTCAAACTAAGAATTTAATCAGAAGCAATCTAGAAAAGAGGATTACATTTAACGCTGTTATTATTGAACTATGTATTGAACTAAAGATTTGCAGTACAATTTCTTTAATGGCTACCGTCTTTCAAAGCAACTCCTCATGTCAGATACTCTTTCCAAATGTTTTTAAGAAGCAGAATAAATGGATCAGGGAATCATGGAAACGTCTTATTGAATCCACAGAGAAATCCTGGGGGAGAGGATTTCAAAAAAAGCCAAGACGCAGACTGCCATCATGCACTCAAAGCTCCACCTTTTCAAATGTGCATCACATGTAATAAAGCAAAAGGCAAAATTTACACATTTGGACAATTTTCTTAAGTTTTGCAACCCACCTTTGGTTTTTCCACTGTAAGCTTTTATTAATATATTATTATTTTATCATTATATCTTTATTTTTTGGATACTTCTCACTCCTTATTTCTACTACATTCTTTGATAAGACCTTTCTCAAATGTATTCCTTCAACAGGTCTTTCATCATGATGACCTCTCAAATTTGGAATGTTCTCCTTCAACATGAATGATCCTTGCATTCAGGATCAACTTTATCAATATTTTGATGCCTGGTTATTGGACATTATATTTTACTGGACATTTGTGAAAGATTAATGACTATTTCATGAGAATGGTGGCACAGTGGTTAGAGTGCACTACTGCAGGTTACTTCTGCTGACTGCCAGCTGACTGCAATTTGGCAGTTCAAATCTCAGGAGGCTCAAGGGTGACTCAGCCTTCCATTCTTCTGAGGTGGGTAAAACGAGGAGCCAAATTGTTGGGGGCAATATGCGGACTCTGCAAAACTCTTAGAGAGAGCTGTAAAGCACTGTCTAAGTGCTCTTGCTAATGCTCTTGCTATTTTACAATTACTAATTTTTATTAGTTTCCCCAGCATGCACTTATAAATAACATAGAGCAACAGGGTTGGAAGGGACCCTGGAGGTCCTTGGAGGTCTTCTAGTACAATGGTACTTGAGCAGGAGTCACTGTACCATTTCAGACAAATGGTTCTTGAAAATCTCCAATGATGAAGCACCCACAACTTTTGAAAGCAAGCCATTCACCTGATTAATTGTTCACACTGGCAGAAAATTTCTCCTTAATTCTAGTCTGGATCTATAATAATCTTCCACTCATTACCTTGTCTTGCCTTCAACTGCTTTGCAGAATAGATTGACCCCCTCCTTCTCTGTGACAGCCCCTCAAATATTGGAAACTGTAATCACGTCACCCTAGTTCTTCCCTTTGTTAGACTAGACATACCCAGGTCCTGCAGCTGGTATAGCCTCTTCTCTGCACACTTTCTGGGGTCTCAGCATCTTTTTTTTGTATTGTGACCAGAATTGTACACAGTATTCCAAGTGTGGTCTTAGCAGTGTAATATAAAGTGGTACTATCGCATCACATGATCTTTATGCTATCCTAGCCTAGTTCTGCATTGCCTGCAGCACACTGCTAGCTCATACTTAAGTGGTGGTCCACTAGAATTCCTAGATCCCTCTCACAGTCACTATTGTTGAGCCAGTTACCACCTATTCTATATCTGTGCATTTGGTTTTTCTTGCCTAAGTGTACTTACTTTTCTCACCACTGAATCATATTTTGTTGAATAAGGCCCAGTGTTCAAGTCTCTCAAGATCCTTGTATAACTTGAGTCTATCTTCTAAAGTATTTGGCTATTCTCCCCAGCTTGATGTCATCTGCATCTCTCTAAGTTTGTTGAAGTCAGCTCTCTTAATGTCTAAGAGACTACTTTGGCTTTGCTCAATTACTTGCACTTGCATTATGTTGAATCCCAGTATGATATGGTTACTCTCCTTCAAAGTTCCTGTAATTTCAATCTCTCTATCAACTTTATTAGTAACAAGTAAGTCCACTATAGTTCACTTTCTGGTCCTCTCCTCTACCTTTTGGATAGCAAAGTTGATTGCTAGGTTCAACAGGAACCTGTTTGATCTTTGTATATCTTTTTGATATTTGTTTTGATAACCTTATTGTTTGTTTTAAGATGAGATTGTTTTTATAAAGTATGAGCTACAGGTGACTTCAATAATAACATATCATCTGGAAATTTCTTTTTCCAGCCTGTTTTCTTAACTAGCAAACAAGCCTCTTTGTTGATTCTTAGACTAAGAACTTTTCATCTAAATATCTATATGATTCTTCCTTCACATTTTTCTTTTTTTATGTGTCCTTAAAAAATAATTTGTACTAACAGTTACATTGAAGGGAATCCTAATTATTAATAATTGTATTTATTCATATGTATTCCTGTTATTGCTTCACCTATACTTTATTTTTATTTTTAATACTGTTGAGAATTTCATCAACAGCTATCTACAGAAGATTATATTTAATGCTATTATTATTTAGATTTAATAAAAGCTACCCATGCCAACACCACCACTAAGCTAATATTTTTTTCTTGAATTAGTCCATTGTTTATTTGAAGTTGGAGAGGAAAAAAGAAAGGTATATTTTGCTACTGATAGTTTTCTACCCGTACTGCTTAAAAATTCATACATCTCTTTCCCTGCAGTGAAATCCAGCAGGGGGTAAAAGCCAGGACAGTTTTAACAAAACATTTTAGAAAAAAGGCTTTAAAAAAAAAAGGAAAAACTATCAAATTGCCCTCAAACAAACTTTACTGATAGATGTTTCGGCACAAGATCTCTTGAAAAATTACTTAATTATTATACATTTCTTTGCACTGACAAATAGATTCCTAATTCTCCTTTTAGACGCAAATATTACTTACTTTTGTTACAACTGTCTTGTGCTTTCTTAATTAGACTGCTTTTTCTTGCCATGATGGCAAAGTTTCCATTGCCCTTGTGATGAGAAATGCTCAGTTTTCAGAAATGAAGCGTCAAATACCACAGACATCTCACAAATCATTAGGAAATCAGCGGTATCCTAAATGTACCTAGGTGTGCTTAGGTGCTGCTGAGAGAGGATACCTGAGGCATTTAATATGCAACATTCTGTTTACTCGTCAGGCCCACTTTCAAGTGTAACAGGTCTATTTGCTTGCTTTCCCAGATCCAGCTGACTTCACAGACTGGATGTAGAAGAAATATTCTTTCCCCTTGAGCAGTTTTATGCACTTTGGGACTATTTGAAAGGACTTAACTATGTGCTTGTGACATGTTATTCTGAATCTGTGGGAAGATCAAGGATGCTAGGTGAATCCAGAGAAAAAATGAGGTTCTGGGACTTAGGCATGTTCTTTGGAGAAGAATTCAGAGCAGCTCCACTTATTATGAAGTAAAGATATGCAGCCACCACTTTGCTTATTCTTCTTTTAATATTTACATCCCATTCAAAAGAGACAGAAAGTTAAGAAGGAAACAAAAAGACCAGAACACATCCTTTAGCCAACGTCTAGAGATGCAGGAATTCACATCAAATAAACCACCAAGAAGAAAACAATAACCTAATCAAAGAACTACCAAGGAGAAAACCACAGCTCCCACCCAATCTGGCAGGGCAAGCTTCTTTAGATAAATAGGAAATAAACCCCATACTCACTTGCACTAATGATGTTATCTAGTTGCATCATGAAACATCTGCAAGCAAACAACCAAGCTCAGAGAACACCAAGGATTCCACTAGAATAGTATTTTTTTTTCAACCTTAGCTAGGAAATTCTGGGAGTTGAAATCCACACCTCTTCAAGTTGCCACAATTGGAAAAAACCCTGCACTAGAGCAGTGCAGTTTCACCAACCTTTCAGACCTCGGGGACCACTAAATTCATAATTTTAAATCCCGCGGACCACTAATATGATCTGCCTAATGATCGGCTGGGTAGGCATGGCTAACTTCACTCATATACATACATATACACATACACATATAATGTATACATGTATGTAGCATATATTGTTTTAGGAAACAACCTAAATAAATACAGACACATACATACACCAGGGGTGGGTTCCACTTACCTTTCCTACCGGTTCGGGGGTTGTGCTCGAAGTGCACGTTTTGCTCGCTATGCTCGTGTGCGTGCCCCCATTGCTCCCAGGTTAAAATCATCTGTGCATGTGCAGGAGTCTTTGTGCATGCACAGAGGGTTATTTTCAAGTAAATTTCATTCCATAGGAACGATTTCAAGCCGGAGGACCAGTTCGGGGGGCATGTCTAGCCAGCCGTCACTGCTGGTTCGGCGAGTGGGGAGAATTTCCGCTACCAGTTCTAGCGAACCAGTCTGAACCAGCAGCAACCCACCATTGAGACACACACACATATATATACACACACACACATACACTGTATACATACATACATATACACATACACATACATACATAGATAAACAGTATATACTTATATTATTCTATAAAAGCATAGTAAATAAATGCTATTATGTGAAGTTGTTTCCTAAAATATCTTTTATGTTTACTTCATTTCCTTAGTAAATTCATGCTCACATCCATATGTATAAGCACACCTTATACCATTGTTTCTCAACCTTGGCAACGTGAAGATGTGTGCTGGCTGGGGAATTCTGTAAATTGGCATCCACACATCTTCAAATTGCCAAGGTTGAGAAATACTGCTGTATGCATTTAGACATAACCAGGAAATATAAGCAAATCCTTTGAGGAATTCATCACATGTACAACTTTTCTTTACCCAAAGATCCCTAAACCTTTATTCAGGTTTGATCTCTGCAAAGAATTTCCTCTTCCTCCTCCAAAGTAAAAGTTTTTGGATACAAGATATGTGCAACTGGAGACGCTCTAATAAACTAGCAAGAAGCAGAGGAGTTCTATATCTTATGGATAGTTGACTTACGATTCATTTATAATGATCCTTCAAAGTTACAACAGCACTTTAAAAAGTGATTTTATGACTGGTCCTCACACTTATGGCCATTGTGACATCTTCACGAAGATGTGATCCAAATTTGGTGCTTGGAAACCAGAATGCATTTATGATGGTTGCAGTGTATTGGGAACATGTGATCACCATTTGCACCATTGGGGTTAAGAGGGAATTCACTTAACAACCACCTAACAACTGCAGTGGTTTGCCTATCTATCATGGCAAGTTATATTGCAAAAGTGGGTGTAACTCATTGAAGAACCACGTTGCTTAGAAATGAAAACTCTGGTCCCAACTGCAATTGTAAGTTGAGCACTCACCAGTGGTGGGTTGCTCCCGGTTCGCAGAGGTTCAGGAAAACCATTAGTGGCGACAATCACCTAATAAAGAACCTGTTCCTCCTGACGTTGAGATTGGCCCACCCGCCTGCCCAGGCTCCTTTCTTCTCAGCTGATTAATGTGGCAGAGTGAATTGTCGCTGGAATCAACTGTGCTCTCCCCAGTAGAAATGGAATAGTGAACAGTTTTTGTAAAGTGCACATGTGCGTGCAGTGCTTGTTTGGCGTGCGCACGCACAAAGCGCATGCACAAAGCGCGCAATGACTGAACCGGTAGTAAAACTGGGAGGAACCCACCACTGGCACGCACCTGTACTTTTGCATGGTATAATGTAAGCCAATACAGTGCACAGGTCATCTCCCATCCAACTGAACTACAAGACGTAATACTGTCACCCGATGCAGGTAAAAATGAAGAACAAAATGTTTCATATTCTCCTCTCTTTTCTTTCCCTCTTTCTCTCAGCTGTGATTTGTGGGGTTGCCAGAACTTCCTTATTCTGTGCATTTCTCTTTCCCTCCTTGCTGCTGCTGCTGTTTTTAGTTGTTGTTGTTTTTTACTTATTATCTAGGTGCTTGCTTCCAATGAGAATATCCCAAGCTCCATCAATGCACAGGGTGATTCTTATTTTCTCATCATTCTCTTGTAAGAGAGGTTTCTAGTGGTTTGGGAACAACTCCAAACGCAACTGCAATACTGTATGTCCTTTGTTAAGGAGTTGTGCATTTTTCATCATGTCTCAACAGGGCAACTGTCTTCCTCTGTTTATGCTTTCCTCCCTTTCCTCCCGAAATGCAAGAATCAAGAAGACAGCAGTTTCTGAGGCTTCCTTTGAGGCAGCCACACAGGCACCATTTTCTAACACTTGCTGATGCACATGAAACCTTAAGAAACTGTTTCATTTGGAAGATTGAGATTTTAATTGCTATGCGCATGGTTAAGTTACTTTCATTTACCTGTGAGGAGGGAGGGAGAAGCACTGGAGACTGCTTGCTCATTAGAATAAATGTCACAGTTGTAATCCTCCCCCTTCGCCTGTTTATTCCTTCTAATGTTTTCCTGCCTGAGCAAGCGAGTTCGTAAAGTCAGTTTTAATTAAAGCGTGTAAATCTGGTTGCAGCTGTGCACCTAATGAGGGGGCTAAAGGGTCACTGACAAATGTTTGTGTAAGCAGCAGGCCTGGTTTCCTCAAGAAATTGGCGCTTGTTTCTCATCCATCCCACAATTAATGGATGCAGCTTTTGTCCCTGTTCCAAGCCACACCAGTTTCTGTTCTTGCTGGTGATGCTGTTTTGTTTTGTTTTTCTATGAAAGCTCATTATGAAACACAAATTGAAAGTATTCTTATTCTTGCCAGATCAGGGATAATTTTATTTATGCTTGTGTGTGGCATGTGGGTGTGAGTATATATCTATATATATACATGCAGATGCACATACATTTTCACACATTACCTATCTTAGAAGAATTTGTAGTAGGAATGAAAATGTACATTTCCAGATTTTTTTTACCCCCATTTATTGTTAAACACGATCTTCATTACATTATTTTAGTTTAATACACCTCTGTAAATGTGGAGCAGCTTTCCCACAACTCTGGTGTTTTTGCAGGTATGTTGAGGCTACACATTTTAGAATTTCCAGCTGGAGTGGCCAACATCATCCCAATGGAGAGAATCAAGTTGAAAAAGGCTAATGTAGAGTCAAAGCAAATACTTCTCCTGGACATCCTAAGCTCCACAGAGGTTTCACTTCCTTAATTTGTAGTTACATGACCTCTCTCTTTGGAAGGTCTCATTCATATCTTCTATGTTCATTCATATCTTCTACTTCAACCCAATGATGTAGTCAATAATCAAAAATAATCAAGAAGAAAACCAATCTAGAACTAAGGAAAGATGTCCTGGCAATTAGAATAATTAATCAGTGAAACAACTTGCCTCCAGAAGTTGTGGGAGATTTAAAAGAAGAGATTGGACAGCCATTTGTCTGCAATAGTATTGGGTTTCCTGCTTGAGCAGGGATTGGACTAGAACACCTCCAAGGTCCCTTCCAACTCTGTTATTCTGTTAAGTTTAGCTAGGATTAGTCCAGAAGAAAAAGGAAAGATGGTCCTTCCCCACTTCCAAGTTGAAGGGTTGACCAAGTATGAGCAATCCTTGATTCAGCCAAAAACCAGAAAGCTTTGAAATGTACTTTCCCCACTGCTAATCCCTATCGTGCCTCTGTTGTCTCCCAAAGTAGGTAAAACACAATTCTGTGTACTGATTATAAATGTACAATATATGATAGCAATATATGGTAGAAATTTACCGAATCCTGTAGCTTAGCAATCTTCTTTCTTTTGCACATTATCCACCTCTGCTAATCAGAACACTAAACAGATGTAGGACAGGTTCAGCTGCAGGACTTTGCCTACTATGTCAATGCTCTTTCTTCTGTCCCATCTCCTACAGCCAATCAGTTCATCAAAGTTTGAAAAAGAGAGACCAGATTCCCAAATAATATTCGGCCCTTCTTTTACTTAATATGGGTAACAAATGAAAACTTCAAGACTCCTTTGTGCTCTGTTTGAGAATCAGAGAGTAGTCTTATCATTAAACTGTTATATAATTTTAACCTTGCCCTATAGCAAAAACAAAAAACCTTAAAGCACATAGTGTCAGTTGAGCAGTCTAGCACTATTGTGCAATTCTGTTATTCCCCTGACACAGCACTGTTGGTTCCAGCTCTCCAGGGGGACAACACCACAAAACCAGTCTGGGAGACTGATTCAGGAAATGGAGCAGACAGAGGGTGTAGCTTCACCAGCCTGCAATACTGAGAACTGTCTTGTTGATTCCAGCTATCACTGGTCACCTGGCTTCATTTGTTATATATGGATGGAGAAGCATAACACTCTTGCAACTGTCATTTGATGTTTTATGTTAAGGGAAGAAACACTAATGTCAATAGAACCAAATATGGTTCTGAATGAAAATAGAATGATTTTGAATGACATTGATGACTTCCAATGAAAACTCAAGTAGTAGTATCCAAAAGGAGGGGGAAAAGAGATCTCATAGCTATTCAACTGGCACAGTTTAACTCAGGAAATGCAGGAATGCGTCATTTGGGGAAGATGCTGAGCGTTTTCTTTAGAGAGCTGTAGCTTCTATCCTATCACATAACATCATCTTCATGAAGAGACTTAATTTCAGTTAAACTAAGCCTAATGGTCAGTCACAGAAGTTGTGGAATTATATTGGAATTGGGAACCATTCACATTTGTTGTTCAAGTAATCAGAATAATTGGAAATTACTTGCATAGTCGCTTCCATAATTGCATTTTCAAACATGTTTAAAGTTTCATGAAAGTACACAAGTTTGACTCATTTCATAGACAATAATTTTAGGATATTAATACAATATGTTTGATATATAATCTGTAATCCAATTCCAAGCAAGCCACTGTAGCCCAATAACTGCCTGGTAATTTTTCTCATTTGTTTACTTTATCCATCACATATTACACTAGGATAACATTCACACAATAGCAGGTTTCTCACACACACACCCAAGCTATAGCCTATTTTATTATTGTGCCATATAAATGTTTAATGCTTGTTTAACAAGAAAATGTAAAGCTGGACAGTGTACCTTTATTAATTTGTTTGTCAATAGTTACCTAAGCGTGGAGCACAAATATATCATTGGGTACAAACTCATTGGTTAAGCATTAAAATAATACCCATAGCTAACAAAATCCACTTGTGTGCCTTCTGGGAGATTTCAATTCAATATTCTGGAATGGAAATCAATGCTTTATTACAGTTCTGCAAGGCAATCTGTGATGCTGGAAACCAAATTCACCCTTATCTTTTTCACAGCACCCCAAGACATTTTTCTTTCCCATGTTATTATAAAAGCCATATGTGCAAAACAATCCTTATTTATGCACTCCCCAGAGTGACTTCACTGTTTGTGAAGAACAAATAATTGTAATATGTATTGGAAGTTGAAAAATAAAATAAAAATATCTTTATTGGAATATGAATACAGTATATGCAGTACATGGTAGAACGTATTGTTTTGTTGCAAATTTGCTGCTAAGTAACATTTGGGAATGAATTTCTCTTCTTTGACAAGGTTTGGTTTATTGTTATTCATTCTGCACCTGAAAGAAAATAAAAAATTCATTAAAAAGAAAGGAAAGGGATTTCATCAACACAGTACCTCTTTGTTGTGTCACCAAAGATAAAGAAAAGAGGGACTGAAGCCCCAAATATTTTTAGGATGAAAAAAAAAGTTTAAAATTGTTTGTTTTGATTTACTTTTCAGTCTTCCATGTTAAGGGAGGTTAACAAAAAATGACAAGAAATCGAAATGCCATCCAAATTTTCCGTCTGACATCATTATACCACTTTAGATAGTCCTATTCTGAAGTAAGACCTCCTGATTTCATTTGTTTTTATGTATGTAAATCTAGAATTACAGACAAGCTGTGGATTTTACAATTTATAAACCAGCCTTCCTCAACTGGTTCCTCAAAATCTGATGGATTTTAACTCTCATCCATGGTAAGTACAGGCAATGATATGATAAAAATTATACCAAAATTAGAACTGGTACCAGGCACCAGGTTGCCTGGTCTTCCTTAACAATGCCTTTGTTTGTAGACTAATTCCAGTAAATATGGTACAATCATATTATACAATGGTAAGAGCCATGGTGTTGCAATGGTTAGAATGCAGTATTGCCGGCTAATTCTGCTGACTGCCAGAGTTCGATTCCCACTGGCTCAAGGTTGACTCAGCCTTCCATCCTTCCAAGGTCAGTAAAATGGGGACCCAGATTGGGGCAATATGGGGACTCTGTAAACTTACTGAGAGAGTTGTAAAGCACTATGAAGCAGTATCTAAGTGCTATTGCTATATAGCAAACTGCACAACTTTAAACAAATTCTAATTAGTGGGAAAACTTACTACATTGCCTGCTTTTCCAGCAGAAAGTAAAAAAATCCTTCAGATTTCTAGATTCTATTCCATTCCATTCTTCTCACTGAAATTAACAACATTTGGAATTTGAAGTCTGTATTCCAAAACACAGAGATACCCACAGCCACTCCACCACCTGGAAGAGCAAGTCTGGTCTAGTAATTAAGCAGTCCTGAAACCTGAAATAGATTTCCATCTTAAGTATAAATGACTTTTGGAAAGCCTTCTTGGAAATTCAAGATATCTACAGTGCCATAAATACCAAATATCCAGCTCAGCCAAACACTGTAAATATGTCTGTTTCTGAACTTCAGAGAGCTCTATCTTCTTCTAAGTCTGAATCTATTGACTTTCTTCAAGCAAAGTTAATAGTAATTTGTGACAAAAATCTATATTGAAATTTCTTGTTTTCTTCTGCTACAGACCAGGGGTGGGTTCTAATTTACCTTGCTGGCGGTTCGCTGCCTCCTGAGCCATGTGGGCGCGTCTTGCTCATGCATGCGCAGTAGAAAAAAGCCCTGAAAATTTATTTTTAAAAAAGGCCGAAAACAAGATGGTGACGCATGCACAGTGCCAGTAACTCAGCTTCTGCGCATGTGCGGAAGAAAATAATAATCTGAAAACGTTTTTTTTTCCAAAAAAAAATATTCCCCAAAAAAGATGTCAGCGCCCACGGAGCAACAGAACCGGCTCCGTGACGTTACCAGCGGCCTACTACCTACTTGATAGAACCGGTCTGAACCAGTAGGAACCTCTGGATGAAACAACAGTTTAAAAATCAGAATAATTTAACAACTGGTTCTCTGCCCTAATGACCAGCTGGGTAGGCGTGGCTCGGTGGTCATGTGACTGGATGAGGGTGGCCAACTCAACATCACTCTCGTGGATAGGTGCTTCGCCTTAGCTGTTACAATGTAACAAGGGTTAACCAGAGGCAGTTTCTGTATGCAGGGCAATAAAGATTAGACTAGAAACAACACCAGACTGTTTCCTTCCTGCCTTCCTTACAGGATTAGCCCTGTAAAGTGGAAAAAACAAAATAAGATTTCTTCCAATAATCGGTTCTCCAAACTGCTTAGATGAAAGTTAACATCCGGTTCTCCCAAATAAGTGCGCACTGGTTGAACCCCACCACTGCTACAATTGTCCTTTTACTCTTTTTAGTAGCTTACAGCTGGGAGCATTGCAAACAATAGGTGGGGCCTTGAGAAAAACAGGATGGTTGTCAGAAAAAAATATCTAAATTTGATTTATTTCAATTTAATTTAAATTAATGAAATCTAATTTATTTATATAATTTATTTATATTTCATATTTCTAAAAACCACCCATTTCCCACAAAGAGGAGCTCTGGGCAGTATACAATATAATGTAACCAATACGTAAAACAATGTATAGAAGTTGACATTAAAATTAAATTAGGATTAAAACTTTTTAAATGATAGAATAATGACAACATAAAAAAGGATGTTTAATAATTCTTTTGATTGCTCCTATCTATGTAATGATTTGCCCGTTTCCTTACAATTTAGTGGCAATTTCTGGATGGACTCCTGGAGATCCAATAATATTTTGGATTTGGAAGTGTTTGCAATTGAGGATCTCAGGGTCTCATATCTCATGTATGTGGTTCAGCCTCCCATTATTCTTCATGTTTCCATTATTCTTGGCCCAGTTCATTTAGAAACTGCTTTTAAAATGTATTCTTTGATTATTTGTTTTAAATTTCATAGATGTACAAGATCCATGGTTGAAGGTCAAACATGGCTTTTTAGGTTCATGACATGACAGGCATATTTTCCAATGAGACAGACCGAGATAGGAAGATCATTTAATTACAATTTATTAGAATATTCTGATAAAACGGATTTTTCTCATTCAAAGAGGAAACCCAGATTCTTAGCTTAGATTCCATTTTATAGCTAACACATCAAAGGAAATGCAAGAGAAAGGTTGATTGGACAGGATAAAAATAACTTCCGCAGTCAAACATGTTACATATTTGATCCCATAATACGCCTAGAGAGTGGTTGGAGGGTCAGTCGTTCCGAATCCGACCGAACACTACTA
>JANHFT010001253.1:127191-150505 GCA_032467955.1 Pseudoxenodon macrops
GTAGGAGTTGAAACAATTTATGTCCAGGATGCGAGGAGTCAGTAAATATTTTCATGGCCCTCTTTTTGACTCGTGCAATGTACAGATCCTCAATGGAAGGCAAGTTGGCAGCTGCAAATTCCTGACTCCCTTCCAGGACAGTGGAAATTTTGCAAACTGAACTTATCCCTAATAAATGTTGGAGAAAAGGTCCAGGGGGCAGGTGATGATGCTATTTTAATACCAGTATAGTTCACAGACTGAGGAGATGGTGAAGGCACCAAGATGGGAAATGAATATTGCCAGGATCTGCTCATGCTCTTGTTAAATACCAGTCTTAGCCAGATATTTGCCAAAACCTGACTCCATTGCATTGAGGCTGTGATTATGCTTCCTTATACTAGTGCTAAATCCATGGAAGAGGTGGGTTCCTACCATTTCTATCTGGTTCTATAGAAACGGTAGTAATTCAGCGATGATGTCCCAGAGCTGGTTCCTTCTATGTCTCCATGGGCGCCGCCATTTTGAATTTTTGACTGCTGTGTGAGTACGTTCACATGTGCTTTGCGTGTGTGTGTGTAAGGCTCCATCCACCCTGAGTGAATTGGCAGCAAAACAATTTACAAACCACCCCTGATCCATGGGCACAGTTGTGCATGTAGAAAAGGGATAGGACCTTGATCTCATAATCCCCAGTGCAAAATCTCAACATTTTTGAAGCCCCAGTGCTAAAGCTGGGAAAAATCTCTACAACATTATGTTTTTTCCACCAGTTCTCATTCTCTTTCATACAAGAGAATTTGCTTTCAAGATGCCTTTTAAAAGATATGCTTTCAATGAATTCCTCACAGGCTGAGCTTGGCGGTTTGTACTTCTTTAGTAATGAAGCGGTCAAGGGATGTAAGTTTTAATTTTGATTTTATTTCATTTTTCATATTTAATTAAACCCACAGGAAAGAAATTGTTCCCCATAGGGAGGTTGGTCACATAGTCAGTCAGATGTTTAGACTTTTGTTTGTTGTTGTTGTTGTCTTCATGGTTGATTCAACAGTTAGCCAGATGTTTAGATGATTTGGCACTTTTATTCACCTATAGAGTCCTTCCGAAGGACCTGGAATAGACAGATGTTGATGTTTGATTATGTTAAAGGAATTGTTGCAGGATGTAAGATGTTACCAGTAAAGCTGTGTTTTACAGTTGACTGATGGTGATTTTGTCAATGATGGTGGTGTTGAAGTGATGCTCCAGATGTTTTGGGATTGCATCCAAGGTGCCTGTTACTATTGGTGCAATCTATGCTTTCTTTTCCCCCTATTCTTCTAATTTATATTGGCAGGTCTTTGTATTTTGTGATTTTATCCATTCCTTTTTTTTCTATTCTGCTGTCTCCAGATACTGCAATGTACATTATTCAGATTATTTTGTCTTTCTTCTCAACGCTTGTTAAGTCTGGGGTGTTGTGTGGCAGATGGTTATCTGTTTGAATTCTAAAGTCCCAGCACACTTTAACTTCAGTTTCTATTACTTTGTCTATTTTGTGATCCCACTAGTTATGGTATTTCTCGCAGGTATTCCAATGCACCACTGTTGCTACCTTGTAATGTCTTATTATTGTTTTGTATTTTTACTTCATCTTTTTAAATACATATTCTTTGGTCCACTCATGGTGATAAACATATCCAATACCTGAGCCTCCCATGTTTGCCACAACAACCCTGTGAGGTGAATTGTTCTGAGAAAGAGTGACTGGCCCAAATCACCCAGCCAATTTTCCCAATTTTCTTTCAAATTGGGAAGTGTAGCTTGTCCAAATGTTATCATAAGTAGCCCATTTAATCAAACACTTCTACAGCACACACTTTCTCAGTCCATTGTAGAGAGTTCCGGAAACGAGAATTTTCATGCAACAAAACAGTTATATGACTGGCTAAATTCACAATTGATTAACAGTCTAGTGGAACTATCTTTCAAGATCCCTTTCTTGAGAGATCATGCATCTCTCCCATTGGCAGATCCATTATCATTCCAGATCATGATATTTTATGAAAAATCATAATGAGAGGCTGGCACGGAGAAGAAACTTGCATTTCAGAATGAATATTTCTTTGATTTTTTTAATGAACTGGATTGTAGTCCAATCACAAAGAAGCCCTCTAATATTCAGGTCCTCCTAGAAAATGCACTGAGGATGGCCATTCAAGCTCTGATCTCATCTCACCTGAATTGCAGATTCCTTTAAATTGCTCTATGTAGGGCTGCCCTTGAAGTTTACCTGGGCACTTTAGCTGATGCAAAATACAGCTTTCCACGTGCTTATTAGTCAGTCTCAGTATTGGCATTTAATACATTGCTACAAGAGTTACATTGGTTGCTAATCTGTTTCTAAATGCAGTTCAAGGTTCTCATTGTCCCTATAAATCCTATATGGCTTGGAGTGTCAGTAACTTCAGGACTACACAGGGCTGGGTTTTAACTTACCTCACTGCCGGTTCGCTTCCTCCCCTGCCATGTGGCCATGCCGCGTGCATACACGCGCTCTTCGCACACACGCACATGCGGCATACAAAAAATTACAGAAAAAAAGGCTGAAAACAAGATGGCGTTACATGTGCAGTGCCAGAAACTCAGCTTTTGTGCATGCACAGAAGGAAATAAACTGGAAAAAATTCCCCCAAAAAATTTTCCCCCTCAAAAAAAAATCCAAAAAAAGATGGCGACATTCATAGACCAGAACCGGTTCCATGACGTCACCAGCGGCTTACTGCCAACTCTATAGAACCGGTCAGAACCGGTAGGAACCCACCTCTGGGGCTACAGTACTTGGACCAAGTAAATTCTGCCTGGCAAACGAAGAATGTCTGCTGAAGATTCCCACCTATTAGAAATGAAACAGGAAAGGAGTCGAGATTAACATTATTGGTGAAAGCATCCGCCTTCTGGGCAGCTCCCGCCAGAGAATGGTAGGACCTTCAAGAGACTTTTCAATACTTGGGCTTTTTGGGAAGACCTTTGGAGATGGATCAACTGCCATCCCAGCATAGAATATATAATTAGTAACTGACTTATTGTCATATTATTTTGCCAGTATTTATTATTATGTCTTGCTTTATTATTTAAAGTTAAAGTTTTGCTGGATTAAAGCAGTATAAAAATCCTATTAAAAATACAATTATAATCCTACCTTCTGCCATTTTCTCCCCTGGGTGTTCTTTAAACCATAATCAATTATAAATCAATTATTTCTGAAGAAATGTTTAATTGATCCATAATAGTTATGAAAAAAAGGTAAATCTGAAATTATATACAAACCTATCTGGAATTAATTCACTCTCAGAGAAGTGAAGTTTATTTGCAGGGTAAGTGTAGAATCAGTTCCTCTGCTTAATGATGCCAGCTTAGTCATTTTATATTTTTTCCCCATCTTAAGGAATGTCAACTGTAAAAGATCGTAATGAATAATGAATTTATCTGTCCAGGAAGACAAAAGGAATTCAAGTTGTTCTTTTCCTTTTAGCACTTGGCTGTAGCCAAAAAATACAACAAGCTAATACTTTCACTACCGATTTTATTGGCACACCTATCTCCTTCCTTGTTAAAGGAACCTTTCTTGGAAGCAATCTAATGATCTGCAAGTGCCGTTTCCACTGAAAACACCTTCCAGGCCTCTTAGTTCCATTACAGAATGTCTTCTTGACAATTTCTTCTCCAGAAGAACACCACTAATTATGAACACAAGGGGACTGCAAAGGCAAATGTCTGACATTCAGGAGTAACATGCTAAACAGAATCTCAATGAACCATCAGGTGCTTGAATGTTAGGAATAGTGAGGGTTATAGTAGAATTCTCTCAGAAAGACAGAGAATGGTTATCTTTAGCTTCAGAATATTCAACCTGTTCCAGTCCTGCAGATAGTGGAAATTTAACATGAATTGAAGGACTGTAGATATCCTTTTGATAGCTGAGGACTGTATGTAATGCTTTTTGAAATACAAAGCACTGCGATGGGCAGAACTAAAATCAAATGGAGCAGGATTATTAGACGCTTATGGGTAGTCCTAAATTTTCTTTGTTTCTGCTTTGGGGCTGTTTCTTAAATATTCTGAAACCTATTTTAGGGCACACATCACGATGTTTATATACTTCTTGCCTCCAATGGATAGAAAACGCCATTTCAGATGACCTTTACTCGATAGTTTTCAATGGTTAGTAAAAGGCTATTAATATCTGCCTTTTTGTGCTAAACGTCAATGCATAAAAGCGATCCAGTTGAAAAAGGACAGATTTCATACAGAACACAGTGGTGAAATTCTAATTGGCATATTCCGACATTATGCAAGATTCAAATCCAGCTCAGCCCTGTCTGGGGCTCGGCATTGATGTAGAGACATAGTATGGTAAATAACGTTTAGACATTGGAATATTCCTGTAGCCTAAGAGGTTATGCACTGCTGCTTATTCAGTCCATAGATATATAACTCAAAGCAACGTGGGATGTGTGCCAAAAGTCACCCTCATTTTCCACATCTTCCCTTTCCCTCATAACGGGATGTTCAAAGGAATCTTTGCACACTGAGAGTCTTTGGAAAAAGGAGGTGAAACTAAAGACCTACAATATTTTTTGACAACAGTTTATCACACGGTGAGTGGGGTAAATGTCAGCCAGCAGTCTGAGCAAATAGGATGACATTCCCCAGCAAATTCAGGCTCCAAAATCTATTAACTTCATTTTCACAGCCCAGACTCAAGATGCCTCTGAATGGCATGCCAGAGACCTCATGCCAAAAAATAATAACTGGATTAGATTTCATTTAAGGATAATTAAATATCGTTAATAGGGCTGCGCCAAAGTTATTTGGTTAATTATTGTTTACTGCTGTCACATTAAAAAATATAATTCAATTAAACATTTTTAGAGATCTCTGGGGGCTGTATTCAAACTTTGTGGGAAATCTCGGGTTGCATGTCATGAGCCTCCATCTTTGCCCCACTATCATATGTAGCACATCTTATATCATGTTCTATTCACAGATACTGTAGATAGATTTCTTTATTGGCCAAGTGTGATTGGACACACAAGGGATTTGTCTTTGGTGCATAGGCTCTCAGGGTACATAAAAGACAAGATACATTCATCAAGAATCATAAGGTACAACACTTAATGATAGTCAAAGGTTAGAAATAAGCAATCGAATCATACTAGAGAACAATATAAATTGTAAGGATACAGCAACAAGTTACAGTCCTAAGTGGGATTAGATGGGGGATAGGAACAATGGGAAGATTCATAGTAATAGAAATGCAGACTTAGTGAATAGTTTGACAGTGTTCAGGGAATTATTTGTTTAGCAGAGTGATGGCATTCGGGGAAAAACTGTTCTTGTGTCTAGTTGTCTTGCTTTGCAGTGCTCTGTAGTGTCGTTTTGAGGGTAGGAGTTGAAACAATTTATGTCCAGGATGAAAGGGGTCTGTAAATATTTTCACAGCCCTCTTTTTGATTCCTGCATTATACAGGTCCTCAATGGAAGGCTGGTTGGTAATAATTGTTTTTTCTGCAGTTCTGATTATCCTCTGAAGTCTGTGGCTGTCTTGTTGGGTTGCAGAACCAGTAGCTTTAGTGTAGTGATATCAAGATGTGCAGAATACTGAAACATGTACATATTTTTGATGGAGCTATGAAACTTTGTCACTGATCTTTCTCGCTTCACTGAAGTAAAACCATCAAAGCTTTACATCTCTGCATTAATTCCAGAATTATATTGCTTGTTTTCTTCCTTTTAGCCCCTATTTTATTTGCTTCCTATCCAAACCCAAAGCTTTATTATAATACTACACTGGTGACATGATCTATTTCTGGTACTATATAAAAATATGATGAACATTGGATTTGGAAATTTTATATAACAAAAAAACCCTTTTATTTTTCCTTCTATTTGTAAACAAATATGCCAGTGTTATAAATATTTGCTAGGAGTATTGGAATAACTTAAAAACAACCTCTCCAGTCTGATGCCTTCCAGATGTTCAGGGATTACAATTCCCAGAGTTTTGAGTCAGCATTACTGATTTTACTTATTTCTGGAACTGATCAATAAAAAAGTTCTTACACTCTCCAACTACTTCTTGTTAGTTATGCAAATCTTTTAGTTTTTAAGTAGATAAGAACAGAAGTTGTTTCATTCTACCTACTTGTATATGAGTATCACCTATCAGTATCTTAAGAGCTTTCAAAACCACTTATCTTTCCCTCCATCTCAGTTTAATCAATAAATCTTGCAACTGGACTATTAAAAAAACCATATATACTTAGTTAAAAGTCACTTGGAAGATTTTATTTGATACAGATTTCAGCAAGCTGAAGTTCAAACATCTTAGCATTATCAATGTTAAGAAATGCTGAAGTTATATTTTCTGCCTCTTCACAGGATAGGAGGAAGGAATATTCATATTCCTATAATCTTTGAACAATGCCCAACTAGTTAGTAACATGTAAGGAAAATACTTTTGCTGGGACAGCAGAGAATAATTTATTGACATATTCATTCCATGTGAAATCTAAGTGTGAAAGGGCACTTAACTGTTCAACTGGGCTAAAATTATATGTCTGAATATATAATAAAACATCATTATACTGTATTTGGTCATCAGGCTTGATGTGTTCTATCTATAAAAAAAAAAGGTGAGATATTTTCCTGCAGTCTTCTGAATTGGCCATCAAGGGACTGGGATCTGAAGCCTGGATAACTTAAAGTAAGAGTTATGTTAGGCTATGCAAATTTTATTTTGTATGTTTGTGTGGATATATGCACATGTTCAAGGCTAGGAGGTGTCAAGCAGGCAAACCTGATGTAGACAAAACTCACCCAGTGCTAATTACTGTGATTAAGACAGAAAACTTAGTAATCAAAATGCCAGCAAATGCATGACAAATCAATGTGATTTTATAAAATGTCCTTGCAAAAAGAAGAGGAAAAAAAGGAAGTTCCCCAGTGATCATTTGCTTGATGGTATGCTTAAAATTAATAAACAGGTAGCATAGTTTGCAAATACTTTTTAATCTATGGTATTGTCTTCTGATCCTATTAACAATTTATACTTAAGAAAAAAATGTCTTAATAGGAAAGCAGGGGATTACTTACAAATTTTGCATACCATTATCTCTGGAATCAATATCCAGGCTGTAGAGAAACTAAGAATTTAGTTTTCCTATTTTAGAAAATGATCAGGGGCAATTAAATTCAATTTGTTAGCGAGTCCTATATATCTGCCTCTGTTGAAAGGAAAGATATGTAATAAAAAATCACTAAAAGGCTTCTGCATGAATATTCTACTGCAAAACATCAAAAGCACAAGATAAATAATAATTGCCACTGCAGCAACATCAGAAGTGAGTTTTATTGTTTAATTTTAAATGAGAATTAACATTTTTATATCCAAGAGAAAGTTGCTTTATCTTTTTTATAGCAATTCTATTAAAAATTACAATTAAAAAGATAAAAACTAATACATTCTAAAAAAATAAAAAAATAAAAAGAAGAAATAGAAAGTGCAGGAAACATAAAGTAGAAACAAAAAGAAACAAAAAGAATATAGTAAAAAAAGAAAATGTATAAAGAAATGACTTCCCCCTTCATCACAATACTAAAAAAGTTTAGTACCTTATCACCTTCTCTTAAAATGCAATAAATGCTCAGTTCTTCTCATATCCCATCTATTATCTATAAACAAGTCTATTAAACAGTAATAACATAGCTATTTTAACTTGATCAAATAAACCGACTTTATATTCCTTCCTTTTATCAAGGTTGATATTTAGTCCCTTCAAATATTGTCTTAGAATTTAATTTATTTATTTATTCTTTCTCTTTTCTCACAAAATCTTCAAAACTTTAACAAGATTGTTTTTCAGATCCAATATAGGAAAGTTGTCCAGGTCATTCTTTTGATTTGGTATTTGTATAACTCTTTTAATTATTAAAGCATACCCTATTTTAGATGGTCGTCAGCCAGTTTATGTTCTGTGTCCAATGTAGAATCTTTTTCCATGTCATTTCTGTAGCGTGTAACACATCAATCTCAGTTTCATCCAGTAAAACATGTACCTCTTCCATAACATCTTTTAAGCACAATCTATCTATAGAAGCGGTTAGTCTTAAAATTAATTTCTGGGTCCATTGTTCAAAAATATCCTTCAATATATTGATTGTTAAAATATTTTGCTGCATTATGTGTTAGTAAATTAAATGTAAATGTTCTCCTTTAATTTAATCTAAATAAATTTAATATCAATTTAATATAATACCTATCATGATTAAATAAATTTAATCATGTAGGTTTGTTTGCTTAAGTAGCAACTACAGGATGTCATGTAGATGGTGGTTTCCCATTTATAAGTTGCTCTTCTGGCCACACTGCCATTCAAAATGGTTTGCAATAAACACTTTGGACAGGGAGCAACCATTCCAGGTTTCATGGAGTAGCTACCAAAAGGCAGAGTATATACAAGCCATAAGGATCCTACAAGCTTATCCCACAATTATTGTAGTTGCTTAGGAGGAGAAAATATTGTAGTTGCTTAGGAGGGTAGTTTTATCTACCCTTTTTGGCCTTGGCTGCTTGTTTATTTTCTTTGCCTGCCAAAGCACTCTGCAACATTGATCATCTTTTAGCGTCTGTACTGTCAGCAGGTGTTATAAAAATGTACCTCAAATTTTGCTTTTCTTTCCCTGAGCACTGGTTCTGTGTACTCACACATATGGCTCTTTTCATCATTAAATATAAATTACAGTGTTCTTCCACTCCTGCTGTTTACTTCTCCACAAGACTTTAAGACTTTCTATGTACAGGAAAGAGATTTTTCCTCCTTATTCGCACTAGCTGCTTCAAAATTCCTGCAAATTATGGTGACCAAATAAAATAAAATCAGGAAGCAAAATCATCCAGATAAAGCAAAGCCTCAATATATATTGATGAGTTGTCAGGTCCCAATGTACAAATGCTATGCTTTTTGCAAGAAATTATACTGTTCACATGCAAAAGCTGTATCTTCCAAAGCTGTATTAATTAAAGTAGATGCTAGCACTGGATGACTGGCTGTCCAAGGAAATATGTACAGGGAAAGATTTCTTTATCATAGTAAAATGTGTGGTGCCTGCATGAGGCATCTGAGACCAATCTTCTCATAAATAGATTTAGAAAACACTTTTATATCATTGAAGTCCAAATTTATGATAATGCCAATACAATATCTAATCCATATATGATTTTTGGAGAAATGCATACTGGTAATTACAGCTGGTTCCACTTTTGATGACATTCATCAGATTCAACCGGTGGATCCTACATTTACTGCTCCAAATGACTGCACTTTAATGAAATTGTCAGTTTATGACAACAGATTTTAATTGAGTAAGCTACTTCTGTAGATTCAGATCTGAATGGGATCTGAATGGTCATTTTATCTACAATGATTAGAATATTAGCAATCTATATATGAGTTTTTCCCCAACATCTTCTTGAAAATAGAAAGAAACCTAGACCATGAAAACATTGATATAATATATCCTGTCACTTTTACTATATTACCTGAAGCACCTGGAACTATTGTCCTCATTGTTATGAGCACAACGTGTATTAAACTACAAGCACACTGTATTCCAGGTGGTCATAGGAATGATTGAGATAGAGAAATGCACCTTATAATGACAGAGAGTCACCTGCGTTATTCTTGCCAAGTATTAAAGACAAGTGATAAAGAACATTATACATATTGCATATATCAGTTGCACCTTTTACAACAAGAATATAAAATGCAACTTTCAATGAAATGTTAAAAATGAAATGAATACATAAATATAATAAAATGAAAATGGCGGAAAATAAGGTTAATAAACAGCTTAGAGAAACTTCTAGAGCCATAACAGAAGAGACCAAACAGAGTTCCTAGGGAGGATATTAAAAAGTAATATTATCCTCCCTAGGAGAATAATAATAATGTTGGCAATAACATATATGTTCAGATCTCGATTCTAGACTATTATTTTAAATGTTACATAAAAGTTACCAAATCTGAGCTGCAAAAATTCAAATTACCACTAGAAGGTAGTAAACTCTTTTGCACCTAAATAATAAGGAAAAGGAAGAAAAAAAGGACTCAAGAAAGATTCTGACTTTCTCCCTTTTTCCTCCTTTTATATCAATTTTATTTTCAGTTAAATTTTACAAAATGATAAACATTTTAAGACAGAATCCAATATTAACCTTCTATTAATAGAATAGCAGTCAACCAGACAAACAGGAAGACATGATTGTTCTTTCCCAAAGTGCTCTGGAATTTTTGAGGAATATTCTGGAGCATCTCGTCAACACAATTCCTTCCACATTGAGTATACCTGACTGACTGTCTATCCTTATATCAGTTGGCAAAGAAACCACAATATTTGTCTGTGGAGATTCTCAATCATCCAGGTCATAGCTGTCTCAAAGGTACTTTTTTCCTTCTTTAAAAGGCAACTGGATTGGTTTTTTTCCTTGAGGAAGAAGAAAATATTTCACTCCTCATCCAAAAAGCTTCATCAGTTCTGCTGAAGATGGAGAGATAGGTACTGACAGTTGATACTGGATGGTGCAGGGAATGGAAGGATAGGTTATGATAGGATGGTGGTGGGGTGGGGATGGAAGGATATATTTCTTTGCAATCATGTGGTCTCTGAAAGCTTTTGAGGCCACTTGGGGGTTTATCTGTGCCATAGTATTCTTTTATTATCATTGGCAGTAGTTTTCCACAGTTTCAAAATGAGGTTTTATACAATAGATTTCTTTATTGGTCAAGAGTGATTGGACACACAAGGAATTTGCCTCCAGTGCATAAACTCTCAGTGCACATACAAACAATAAGTGATAAATCAGGCCTACCTTGGAAAGTCAGGAATTAAATATATGATAACCTTATGGTTCCTATGAAAAGAGCCACATTTAAGTGGGTCAGTCACAAAACAAAAGACATTTTGGAATTGAAATAGTGTTAGTAAATGCTAACACCACATACATGCATATACTTATTTACCTCCATGGAGCAATAGATGGAACAGAAAAGATAAAGCTTCACTCTGTAGCCTAAAACTATGCATCTGCATACTCTGCACACTCAGATATAGGTCAGATGTGTATTATTTGCTTCATGGAGATTCACATTGACACTTAGTCTGCTGTATAAAACAGTAAAACACGACAAATTATTATGCTATCCCCATAAGGAATACTCTCCAGGCAGGTAAAATCCAGTAGTGTTCCCATGCACTTCAGGCCAAGGGTGGGCTCCATATATTTTTGCTGGAGGTTTGCTCAAGGTTGTGCTGCGTGTGTGCACGCAGCAATTGAAAACTACATTATGCGCATGCGCAGAAGCAAAATCCAAGAAGGTGGCACCCACAGAGACACCGACGGGACTACCTCCATCATGCCATTGCCAACTTACTACCGGTTCTATAGAACCAGATAGAACCAGTAGGAACCCGCCTCTGCTTCAGGCAGTAACAATGAGCTTTCTTGATAAAACAATTAATTGGTGGTATGCAGCCAGGAAGTGGTTTTTTTTTATTTCTCATTGCATTAACTTTGCCATGCCAAAAACAATAAATGCCTCTGTGCCTTGCTACTAGCAAAAACATCACCTAGTTTTCTCACTTTCCCCCTACTTTTTTTAATTAAAAAAAAGCTCTTTCTAATATTTCCTGCCTGTAAATGGTAAGCATACACCTGCATAGTATATCAGCTACTATTACTCCATCTTATTTAGGCTTCAAAGAACATTGAGGGTCAGGAAATCCATCATGCATTTAAATTCCACATGTGACCATATCTATATAGTCATCAAAATCTGCATCTGATCTTGCCTTCAGATAAATCAAATTTCAATTTCATCAGTAGTTACAGCTTGAACAGCCAACTATTTGTAGAGAATCAATACTTAACTGTAGAAAGACAAATAGAAGAGTGAGCCAGATTGATTGACTGAGGTAAATAGATGGAATGAATGATGTAAAAGGACAATATAAAACTAGGTTTTCCTGGCTGTGTTCTAAAATGGGTGAGGACAAAGCCAGTGGAATACCTTAATGAAACATGTTGAATGCAGAGAAGCAACCAATCAATGCATAATAACAAATAGCAAGCCATAAACCAATCTACATAAGCAGCTCATCCTTTTATTGTGACATTTGATTCACTCAAGAGATATACAAAAGTACTTTCCAAACCATTTTCTCAGATGCCAATTTCTACCAATTTCCGTTTCTTTTTAGACAACTGTTATGACAGTTCTTTTGAATGACTACAGCTTCCATCCATGACTGAATATAATGGGCTTCAATCTCATGCGGCTTGTCTTACTGCTGAGAATGGTTTCAGTAAAACTTTGAGGATGGAAAGAGACAAAACCTACCTAAGGAGTGAAGCTGTGGCAGCCACATATGTTTTTAAGCGCCACAGAGGTATGCAGCTGACAAAAGAAGAAAACAGAAGCCAAAGAAAGAAAGGGAGAAGTTCAGTATTATTAATGACAGCAATAAGATACATTCTAAACAGTTAAGTTGGTATTTTGCTATAAAATCTCATGGAGACAAGAAGCGTGCAGGCAGGAAATTGGTGAGATTTAAAAAAACACTCTATTGCACGACTGAAAATATGGAACTGTGAACAGCTGTTAAATTAATTTGAGTTATTATCTTTCTAGCTGCATAGATCTGCACATTTTCAAATAATTAATGGCTTTTTAAAACAAATTGCAGTGCTTTTGGTTTTTAAATAACTTTCTGACATCTTTCCCAAAAATTATCCACTGGTGCCCTTGTTTAGAAGTTTTTCTGTGTAATCTTAGAAAGAATAGCCTACTATAAGATCCAATTCCTAAACTGTGATCTTGAGCAAATATATTCGGTATGTTCTAGGAATGGAGATGTATTTGTTTTATCTGAACTCCTACTTTCATCATTCTGGGTGCTATCTGGGACAGATTGGGATTGTAATCCAACATCATATTGAATTACAGTCTCAAATTCTATCTCCCATTTCCACCCAAGTGCTAAAATGAAAGATGACATAAGACTGGAAATTTGCAGCATGCTTATTCAACATGATACAAGAATTTCAGAATTATTAAGAGCCGTGGTGGAGCAGTGGTTAGAAAGCAGTACTGCAAGCTACCTCTGCTGCCAGCAATTCAGCAGTTCGATTATCACCAGCCCAAGGTTAACTCAGCCTTCCATCCTTCCATGGTGGCTAAAATGAGGACCCAGATTGTTGCAGGCAATTTACCTACTCTGTAAACTGCTTAGAGAGGGTATAAGGTATTGTGAAGTGGTATGTAAGTCTAAGTGCTATTGCTAATTGCTATTGTATAATTTTTCCAACTTTCATTGGTTGAAATGTGAAATAGAAAATCTAGATAGTACATTGGCACTACAGAGGGAACCTAAAATGCTTATTGCTGAGTGTTGTTGTTAAAGTCTGTACTATTTGATGAGAAGCCAGAATAAATGTCTTCTTCAATCAGGACAAGGGAATCTGATCAGTTCTATAACAGTAAGTGCCCCTAGAGTTTAACAAGGTTGAATTTAGCACTTCAGGATAATTCATTTCTCTCTGAGCATCTAGGACTTTATTACTTTTATGTAAATTGGAGGAAACTTGAATATAAAGGATTTAGCCATTGATAACTGCTTAGAATTTTAGGATTTGCTCTGCTATGTGTGCTTTCAAGGGTTCCTGATTATAAAAGACATTAGACCTTTTTATACTTTCCTTTTTTATGATTAAGCAAACATTTGAAGCCTGGAGTCTTTATTCTTCTTTACATAAAAATAATTGTAGAAAAAAAAGCTAAAAAAGAATCCAAGGATTTTGTTTCCCAAATACATTAAGGGGATAGAAAATATATTGGCATTCACATATTAGCAGAGTCATAGCAAAACTCTGTCAATGCATGTTTAGTGGTAGTTTAAACATCAAGCTTGAAGTCTTAAGGGCATCTCCAGAGAAGGGTCATGGCTGGTTTGGGACAAGCTCTAGACCAGTGCAATTTCACAATATTTTGGGTAAATTTGAGAAAGGAGTTGGGTTTGTTGTGGTTCTCCTGCAATATGTGACCAAGCAGAAGAAACCTTGCCTGCTCTGGAGCTTCTGGGGATTACAAATGGTCTGTCAATCCTTGAATAGATTTCAAAATGCTCAATCCTTGAATAGATTTCAAATTAGCCTTACTCTCAGCCCAAAGTCTTCAATCCCGTAAAATAACTTTTACTTTCACTTTTTCCTGCCATCTATATAGAACCTTGATATCAAACTTCTCCTCTTCCTTATTTTCTACACTTATATCAAAAGCATGAAGAGAAAGGATCATGTCTGCTAGCCACAAGGGACTCCGGAATATTCATTAATAAAAACCAGCTCCATATGTGTAAAGGACTTATTTTAATATGGCATCAAGATAAGCCTCAGGGTCCCAATTATAGACTAAAGCATGGGTTGCTATACAGATGTCATTGTGTCCATCCAGCCTTGTCAATTGGGTTTGGCAGCATTAATTTTATTCCATACTTGTAGCATTAGTAGTTAGGTATACAGGTACATCTTTCATGTTTCCATCTCTCAATCATTCCTTCAAGTACCACAAAATTATGGTATTATCAGTCGGTGAGTTCCTGTCTTTAAGACTTTTTTTTAACACAGAAAGGAAGTCTTATTTTTTTCCATTCCAACCAACCTGCCACAGACAAATAGGCTGGTTAAACTCCAGAAATAATCTGCATCTTGTCCATAATCATGAGCAGTGAGTCTCAAGAAGAAAGGAAAGAACCCTAACCCCATTTTATTTCAATTACACTTTGTTCACATTTTGATGGAGTTTACATTTCCTTGCTATTCAATTGTTTTAAGATTAGAACATTTCAAACATCCACCCACACAATTTCCTCCAGAACCCCTTTCTGCCAAATAAATGGAAAAAAAATAAATAGAATAGAATAGAATAGAATTCTTTATTGGCCAAGTGTGATTGGACACACAATGAATTTGCATGTGCTCTCAGTGTACATAAAAAGGCAAGATTATTTTAAGATTAATAAATTTTACTTAGAAGTTTCCTGTGCTAATGCTTAAATTCTTTTAAGCAATTGTGAAATATTAATACATTTCTAATGGAAAGGACAAATCCTAAGGTTTTCTTTGAACAAATTTTGGATATTATATGATGCTGGAGTTTTTACATTCTTTACATTTTTCTGACTTTTACTTTAATTTGTCTCTACAATCCCTCTGATGTCATGGCAGAGCCTGGCTCCCTTTGTAGCAATAGTTCTATTGTATTTCCTTCACTAAGGACTTCAAGGTACATTTGGAAGATTCTGAGATAGAAGTGCAATAACACCACTTATTGGCAGGACATTTTTACACCCTTGAACAAACTTAATTTAAAAATTACAGGGTTTGGTGTTTTGTTTTTTGAAGTATGGATATTTTTAATACTTTAATCTGACATATTACAAATAGTGTTCTTAAACCAGATGAACTATTTCAAAACCAATTTGAACTTGTAAGTTGCACGTGGCAGTGCAATAAAAGCGTGATTTAGAGGACAATTGGGTAAAAGCTTTGTCCTGAAAAGCCAATGGTTCATGTAATTGAGGGTTTACTTAACTGCTAGGAACAATAGGTAAAGCAATAGGTAAAGCAAGGCTGGCAAAGGACATCTCCTCTTTCTCCTTCTCCCTCAGGAGGTTTCAGCACAATTATGTCTCTGTGGCTGGTAGAGTATAGACCAGTGGTGGCGAACCTTTTACTCACTGAGTGCCGAACAGGTACACACTTCGCGCACTTTGTGCACATGTGTGCCATCTGTGCTAACGCACAGGTCCTCCCCCATGCACTGTATGCACAACCACACCATCTGTGCATACACACATCCTTCGCATGCCCCCATGCGCTGCGTATGCAACTGCACCATCTGCACTTTCTGTATGGTTTTGGCATGTGCAATGCAAATGCATGAACATCATCTAGGCATTTGTGCGCTGCATGCACGTACTCTGGCATGCATGCACAAATACACATGCATGCGCAGGAGAGCTCTGAAGACCAGATAGGCCCCCTGAATTGCATGTATGCACACCACCAGCTGGGGCATGTCTGCATGTAGCTGCAGGTGAGTTTGGTGACAGGTCACATGCCCAGAAAGATGACTCTGCATGCCATCTTGGGCATGCATGCCATAGGTTCGCCATCATGGCTATAGACATAACATTTGAAGAATCTTTTAGAGTGAACTCTGGGAGAAATACATGAGGAAAGAATGAGATGTATGCCTAACAAAAATGTACCAAATATGACTTTCTTGGCCATCCTGACCTAATGAATATCTTAATAAAATTCCTATGTCAACCTTCTCTGCATCTAAATGCCATCTATGGTGACCTACAAAATCCATTTTTCCCCATACAGCATCACATGATAGCTTCTGCTCATTGTACAGTTAGGGAAGTAATTTGAGTTTCTCTAGAAGGCTCGTTTATCTCTGAAATGAAGCCTTCTGACTTGTTTCATTTCTGAAGGATATAATAGTTAGTGGAAAACTTTTTGTTGTTCTTATAATAAAGGCAGTCCAATGAGACAGAATTGTTTTGATCTAATTTCAAGTCATATTACACAAGAAGAGGTATTCAGCAGCCCATTATTCTTCGTGCATATAGTCAGTGACAGTTTTCTGCCATTATGTGGTGTTTTCCTAATTGTATAAATATTAATTGTATTAAGGGTGTACATAAGCGCACAAGCGGGCCTACTATCCCTGTCCTATTGTTCCCTTTTATCCGAATATATCTCATGTATTCATAATCTTGTCTATACTTGTATCTGTTTTCTAATATATTTCTAATATACTTGACAAAATAAATAAATAAATAAAAATAAACTTGCCTCCGGATGTTGTGAATGCTCCAACACTGGAAGTTTCTAAGAGGATATTGGACAACCATCTGTCTGAAATAGTATAGGGACTCCTGCTTGAGCAGGGGGTTGGATTAGAAGACCTCCAAGGTCCCTTCCAACTCTGTTATTCTGCAATCTGAGAGCCATTTACATTTGCCTGTTATGCCCTTTGTTTGTTGC
This sequence comes from Pseudoxenodon macrops, assembly GCA_032467955.1. Lineage (NCBI taxonomy): Eukaryota > Metazoa > Chordata > Lepidosauria > Squamata > Pseudoxenodontidae > Pseudoxenodon > Pseudoxenodon macrops. The sequence continues at coordinate 144,329 of JANHFT010001253.1, forward strand.
AAGATTAGAACAAGACATTCTAACCAATGACTCCCAGATGTTTAGGAGACACACCTGGCCTCTTTGGTATGTTGCAGATACATTTTCACCAGGGTGCCTCCAAGAGATCATACAGAGCCATTTAAGACAGATGTTTCTGTAATTCTGATTAATAGCAAAAGCTCAGAGTGCTCAGCAACCATTCTCTCTATTTCTCTCTCTCTCTCTCTCATTCTGAATGAACAATGGGAATGAAGGACTTCAAAGAAGTCTGACTTTATTCTGACAAACTAATGCTCTCTTCCCAAGCTTGCTTCCTTTGGTGAGAATATATGCCTTCATTTCCATTTGTCTCCATTCCCAAAAAAAATGCTAACAATACCAACCTGCAGGACTTAAGCAATGCACCTGTTAGGTCCCCCCCTGCCTGACACACCTGGTGACTACCCATCGTCTGACAATATGTCTCTGGCACCCAGAGCAGGCAAAGACGACAAACAGATGAGCTGGATGATAAATCTGTTTTCTTTACAGACTCATCCCAGATACCCTTTTGTTTAGCCATTACACCCTGGGATATTTTGGCAAGCAATGACAACATCCTTTTCACAGAAGGATTGACTTTTGAAATGGGCAGGCTTGCCACTAGCAAAGCATCCTGGCTTTGAGATGGCTCCTCTCCTCTCTTTTCTTAAGAAATGAAAAGTTGCATCTTTATCTGTGCAGCGGCTTCCAAGCCTTTCATGACACACGGCGCTTGCTTTTGAGAATTGGGCTGTCACATTAGAGTTGATTCCCAGGGTTTGTTTTCAGATAAAAGCTGAGCATCTCAAACAGGCCCTTTTTTTTGGAACTGAGTAGGAATCAAATTGATAGAACCTTCCCGATGAGGCAGCTTGCGATTTCATTGCCACAAATACTGAAAGAACCGAAACAATATCTGGTGTTGTATTGAAATCTGCAGGGTTTTTTTCTTTTTATTTAAAAAAGTATGAGGGGGAAGAAGAGAAGAAAAGAGAGGAGAAAACAGAAGAGAGGAGAGGAGAGGAGAGGAGAGGAGAAAACAGAAGAGAAGAGAGGAGAGGAGAGGAGAAAACAGAAGAGAAGAGAAGAGAGGAGAAGAGAGGAGAGGAGAGGAGAAAACAGAAGAGAAGAGGAGAGGAGAGGAGAAAACAGAAGAGAAGAGAAGAGAAGAGAAGAGAAGTAAGGGGTCTTGGAGGTCTTCTAGTACAATCCCCTTCTTAGGGGGGTTGAATTTGAAGGAAGCAACAGCCCCCAGTCCAATCTTTTCCTGTTCCTTGGTAGTGTTAATCTGCCAAGACATTAGAAAACACTGCAGAGTTTTAGAAATGGCACTCCCTGTAAAAGTAGATGGCAATTCCACTTAGCTATTAATTTACATCCCTATTTTGTTTCTTTATTAAATCCCATGAAGTCCCTGAACAGACATAAGATCATGATGAAAGGTCACTTGAAAAGCACCGAGAAGAGAAATTATTGCAACTTATCAGCATTTTAAGTTCTGTATACTCAAGGGACATCACTCAGCAACATATTTCATATGTTCCATGCCTAAACTATGGCACAGAAAACAAGCGACAAGGCTGGTACTTGAAAAGCTTTGAATCAAAGCAAGGTTGGGAAAATACATGTAGGCCTCAATTTACTTTATTTAGTGACCATTCGAAGTTACAACGGCACTGAAAAAAGTGACTTGACCATTTTTCACACTTATAACCATTGCAGCATTCCCATGGTCACATGATCAAAATTCAGATGCTTGGCAACTGACTGATATTTATGACAGATGAAGTGTCCCGGGTTCATGTGATCACTTTTTGTGGCCTTCTGACAAGCAAAGTCAATGGGGAAGCCAGATTCAATTAACAACCATGTGACTAATGTAACAATTGCAGCAATTCACCTAACAATTGTGGCAAGAAATGTAATAAAGTGGGTCAAAACTCACTTTAACAATGTCTCACTTAGCAACAGAAATTTTGGGCACCACTGTGGTCATACGTCAAGGACTAACTGCACTTACTGATACTTTTTATTATATTGGAATTAATGGATGAGATGGAATGTAGTGAGGAGGTGGATACTCAAGGAAGGAGGGTGTACATTCCAGAGGAAGAAGAGCAAAGGTGGGTTCTGAATCTTCTTACTACCGGTTTGCTCAGGGTTGCACCTTGAGCGCGTGCATGCACGGCAGTCAAAAACTAGATGGCGGAGCCCATAGAGACACCGTCAGAACCGGCTCCATTACCTCATCATGGAGTTACTACTAGTTCTATAGAACCGGATAGAACCAGTAGGAACCCACCTCTGAAGAAGAGGCAACTCAACCCAGTTATTTTGTATGAGGGAAACAGGGTGAAGACAATTTTCTCTAATGGTTCAAGGAGTATATTGTAGATATAGATAGTAGAGCCCTCAGTCTGACAAGATTTTTGGATGTAAAAAAACTAAGCAGAGATCAATAGTTTTAGACAAGCAAGCTTCTTTCTGACAATGTTGGAATATGCCTTTATTTGTTCATCATATGTTAACCACCCATTTCTTTCAAAGAAGGATGCTCCTATGTTACTGGAGGCCCTGATGATGGTCACTCATGCCTGAAGCAACTTTCAGATAGATTTAGTGCAACTCACTCTGCATTGGGCTCCCCTTGAAGATATAATTAGTACAGGATGCAGTAGAATGCAACATATCTAGCTGATTGCTGCACTGTTTACCAATTGATTTCTGGGTGCAATCCAAGCTTCCTGCTGTGGACTTTGAGATTGCCAATCTAGTAAGAGAATGAAGGGAATATCAAACCCTAGGAATTGACATCAACAACCACAAGAGTGGGTATCTGCTCACCTTATGTGAAACAACTTGCTGTTATATTGGAAGTTATCTCCAAGGAAATAGCCCTTGTTTTCCCTTAAGCTTGTACTTTCTATAACACCCAACTAAAACTTTAGTGTTATGGGGGAGGCAGCTGTCAATCTCTGGAGAAGTAGCCTAATCTTACAAAATAAACAACAGAAGACACTGAAATTCAACAATAATAAGACTTTGTTGATTTCAAAGCTTGGGAGAGGAAAAAAACAGACACATGTTCACTTACTCATACTCGCTTACATAATTCAGGCCCATGATTGAGTTGCCTGAACTCAGTCTGGATTATTACAGAAGACAGCTACATGACACAGTGAGAATCTGGATGGTGAGATCCCCCAACAGAGATTGATAGTGCTTGTTCTATTTATCCTTTGCCATCAGCTTCTATCACACTTTCCTTTCCACATCACCTCAAGTCATTAAATGACCTAACAAATTAGTATTAGATTATGGATCAAACGTGACTTGCCGCATTGCAATTAGCGGTAGAGTTCTTACCTCTGGTTGCTGCCAGATCTGTCTGATCTGATCTTGATGAATTGCTTCCCAGTTCCATGCATCGCTGCATGAGCTTAGTGTGTACCCAGCTGTAAGACCCCATTTTTTCCATTCCCATGCAGTGATAAAGTTATTTTCTTTTACATTCCACTTGCCTATTAGTTTAACTATCACTGATGCCAGATTGCTTGCTGTCACTAACATTCAAGAAAAGATTAAATGATTAAGTGTGAGACATGAGTGGTCCCAACATTGCTGGGATTCTGGAAAGGGCCTTTGGGGGATTATGTGAATTATGATGGCTCCTAGAGAAATGGTTTTGTTGTCTGTTTTATAACAAAATGTTAATCTATATACTATTTTATGTTCTAATCCTGTTACTGCATACTGCACCATAAACTGCTCAGAGTAGCTTTCAACTGGCGCATCATAAAAGTCTACTAAAAATAAATAAAATAAATATAGCTTAATGCTTCATACCACAGTGACAGTTGGCAATTCTCAGGATTTAGTACAAGCAACTTTCTCGCTGTACTTGGAGATGTCAAAGAAAAGATGTCTAAGATAATGATATGCAAAGTATCTACATTCCGGGGAGTTTCTATGAAACAGATAACAGGTGTTGATGAGTTTGTATGAACCAGGCAACAGATTTTCATCGAGGATTTAAGAATCACTTCCCTTTATTTTATCTGAAGTCAAACACACCATTTTTTCCCTATATCACAAAGGTTGTTTCAAAAATCATGTTGATTTTGCAAGCCGTTCCTTTGGGTATTTACAGATTTCCCAGGTGATGATATAAGAAAACTGGCCTTTACAAAGTGAATGATGAGATAATCTCTGCTTAAGGTTGCCTTGTCAGATTTGATACATTCACTGGTGTTTGGAAAAGAATTTGAAACATACTCAGGTCTTCTCTATCCAGAAAAGCCATCCAATATGTCAATTTCCCCATAGACAGGGGAAATTTCTAAAATGAACTACCATACCGTATCTCAATAATACATTTTTGAGATTTAGTTAAGAAGGCATTTTAAATTCTTTAGAGGGAAAGAGCTATAATAGCTTTAACAGGGTGGCATGATCAACACAAGATACTTACTCCTTACAAAGTCAAGATGTTGCTCCAATATTGCTGACATTGACAGATAGTTTTGTAGGGTCTGTGGCTAAGAAAATGACTTAGGGTAGTTCAGGGGTGGATTCTAACTTACCTCGCCGCCAGTTCACTTCCTCCTGCACCATGTGGGCATGCCTCGTTGGCACGCGTGCATGTGCAATACAAACAAATTACAAAAAAGGTTTTTTAAGGCTGAAAAGATGGCGATGCATGCGCAGTGCCAGAAGCTTGGCTTCTGCGCATGTGCAGAAGGAAAAAAAACCAGAAAAAATTCCCAATTTTTTTTTCCAAAAAAAGAAAAACCAGAAAAAAAGATGGCAGCATCCACGGACCAGAACTGGTTCTGTGATGTCACCAGCAGCTTACTACCTACTCTATAGAATCAGTCCAAACCGGTAGGAACCCACCTCTGGGGTAGTTGTGAATGACATCAATCTTAGTTTTAGCTAGTTAAATGCTGCTAATAAATTAAAATTTAGATGTGAATCTTAGTCTAAGGTTTGGCTTTCAAAGAAAGTTTTTATTAAAAATAAAACCAGTGTCAGCCTAGAAAGTCAAGGTTAACAAAATCTATGCACTTCCAGAGGATTAGTAACCATGTTATTTTCTAAATCTTAGATCAGTTACTTATTTTCCTAATAAAAATTTCCAGCACACTCCTAATGATTGATATTTCTACTCCCTGATATCCAGTCACACACCCTTGATTTTAAAGCAGTTCTTATAATCTCATTTTCTCTGGCATCACTTGGAGTATATTTGGAATGGATGTACTTACTCTTAAATTAATTCCCAGAGATGAAACCAGGATAAATAGTCTTAGAAAATCCTGAGAAAAGAAAGTGAGTAATCAGAAAGAAGAATTCCTCCCCCAACCTTTGGTACTTGAAATTACATCTCATTTCCACTTAATGTAATATTGCACAAGCAATTGAACACTTGAGAACATGGATCTGCTTCCATCATAACAAATTTGGGGAAAGAGAGAAGGAAAGATAAAAAGACAAATTGGTGTGGGTCAGTGGAAGTCATATCAAGAATGGCATCCAAGTTTATATCTTTCCAAATCCTATGAAAGGTCGCAGCTTATATTTCTCTTGTAGTGTTTGCTTTATGAGGAGGGAGTAGGATTAAACAATGTTGACAGGTTTAAGCCAAATTGGTCAAAATCTGATTTATGTTATTTAGAAATCTTAGTTGATATAATATTTTGATGCAGTAGTTGGAACTGTTCTTTTATTATCAGTAGATTTTCTTTTCTTTTTCTTTAAAAAAAAGGTTTTATAAGAGGATGAAATAGATCAAATTTGGTTATCCTGTCCCACCGCTGGTAGCCAAAAATAAAATTTTACAAAATATAACAGTATGATTCTGAAAAATAAGTCTGTGATTAAAAAGAAAGGTATTCATCTAAAAGTCTGATTCGTTTTCAACTCTTGAAGACAATTGCTATTCTCAGATACCTGTATCTAGAATAGAATAGAATAGAATAGAATAGAATAGAATAGAATAACAGAGTAGGAAGGTATCTTGGAGGTCTTCTAGTCCAATCTCCTGTCAAGGCAGGAAACCCTACACCACTTCACAAATAACCACAAATGGTTATCCAACATCTTCTTAAAAACTTCTAGTGTTGGAGCATTCACAACTTCTGGAGGCAAGTTGTTCCACTGATTAATTGTTCT
>JANHFT010001253.1:193024-211078 GCA_032467955.1 Pseudoxenodon macrops
GAGCATATGCACCAAAGACAAATTCCTTGTGTGTCCAATCACACTTGGCCAATAAAGAATTCTATTCTATTCTATCATAGCTGAGGAGCTGTGCTTGAGAAGAATTATTTTTGAGCAGTAGCATCCAGTATGATCTCACCTCACACCGTTCTTATAAAATCCGCACTTGCAGCTATTTGTTTTCCTATACTCACTACAATAAGAAAGAAGAAGGCTAGAAGCTATGTCTCTGGAGCCATTAGTTTATTATTGTTGCCAAGAAGGCACTGTAGATGTGTTGCCTTGTTGCTTTGCAGTGGCTATGACACCCCCTTTGCTATTGTTCTTTAAGAACATTATTATTTCATTTTTTTAAAAGGTTTTATGACAAGCAAAAATAATCAAGCTTAATGTTTTCCCATTACCAGTAGAAATGAGAGTACCTTGTGTAAACTCCACAGACAGATCTTAACCTTCATCCCCATCAACAGCACCAAGTTTTTAATTAAAGAAGTATATAATTTTTTTTCCATGTGCAGCTGCATAGTCCCTTAATGAGGTGTTACAGCTCAAGCCACACAGGCAATATTAACTGTCTTTCCAGTGCTGGCTGAGCTAATAATTTCATATCCTAATACCCATCTGAGCAGCTGAGATGTTTTGCATTTTTAAAATCTAGCTGCTGAGCTGAAATTAATGAGGGGAAAAAGAAGGACTCCAAACAAACCATGGAGTGATGGATTAGTTCTACTGCACAGTGACAACAAGACTTGTCATGGACACAGCCACTGACCTTTATTGAAACAGAACTGTATGTAACAGATAAGAATATTTAACAACCATTAATGTCATAGTAGACAACATGGGCCAAGCTGACTCTATTGAACATTCCACAGGAAATTGCTCAACCAGAAATGTCAGCCTTCTCCTCATGTCAGAACCCTGCCTATGATTCTAGAATTAGTGGGGCAAAGGTGGCAAAGAACATGAAAGCCAAAGACTCTGAAGAAATGTCGTGACTGAATGAAATGTCTACTTACTAAACTGGGCCTGTTTATTTCAAAATGTCACTCAAAACTTCACATGAGGTTGGCAATTAAGCCTGGGGGATAGAGTGAAGCCAATTACATTCAGTGTTAAATGTAGGACAAGTACTGTGTGATTCACCTCTCTTCTCTTTGTGGCTCTTTCACAATACAAAATTAGGTAGCTTTTTGCATTTATGATAGCTCTCTATAGGATTCAGCCACTGTGTCCGTTCACTTTAGTGAGCTGGAAAAATCCTTGTCTGAGCTGAATGTGTTGTTCTTCTAATTAGAAGTTCTTTAGCCATACATCCCCCACCTGTGGAGTTTGAAGAAATTGGAGCTCTTCTAATAGGAAAGGAGCAGGAGAAGAGCACCAATGGTGGCTTCATTGAAAAAAAAAATATCTACTGACAAAAAGTGTGAAAGGGGAAGGCGTTGGAGTATCATAGCATGTGCAATTAACATCCATTCCAAAGCTGCTTTCAACATCATTTGTTGACTGAAAGGTAGAGTATGAATCCAGTTAAAACAAGCAAATGTTCCTTCCTAGCTGATCTGCTGTACAGCCCAATCTAGCCCTTAAGCCATTTGGCAACCTGCTTCCCAAGCTTTCAAATGTGACTATATGATAGCATTATAGCCCAACAAACATTGCCTATTTCATTTGACAAATCTAGTTGTTATCTACCAGAGTTAAAACTGTTTTACCAGCCTTTCCCTTCTCCCAAGCAAATCTGGAATTTGTAGTTTTGAAGGCATGGCTTGCAGATCTAGCTATTTCTTTGTCATTGTGAATTAGAGATAATTGTTAGATCGCGCAGGGAAGAAGACACGAGTCGCAGGAACAGTCAGCAACCTTTATTGGATCCTTGGTGGAGGCAATACGGAATGCCGGCAGGCTGCAGGGAAGCCGCTTTTAATGGGATTCCCTGATCGCCTGCCTGCCACTGACAGAACTTTAATTTTCCCGCCGCCAGTTTAACCAACCAGCGGCGGGGCATGCTAATTAGTCCGGCCACAAGGATGTAACAATAATGAAAAGTGTCTTTCAAGCTGAAAACTCCTGATAATTCTATGAGTACACTTATACTGTTTTCTTGGTAATATTACATTTTATTACATAATATCGGTTTGACATTGTCTTCTCTTGTATTTTTTTTCATTTTCTTCAATCTAATTTATAGTGCTGATATTTCTTTGGGGCCTCCCATCCAAATACTAGCCACTTTTTCAAGTTCAGCCAAATGATTGGGTAACTTGATTAGGAACTTAGTGGGAGATTCTCTGAAGAGGAATTAGTTCCATAAATCTCAATTCATTAACATGAATTGTGACATAGTGGTTAGAATGCAGTATTACAGGCTAACTCTGCTCACTGCCAAGAGTTTGATCCTGACCAGCTCAAAGTTGACCCAACCTTCCATCCTTATGAGGTCAAGAAAATGAGAACCAATATACTGACATTTTTAAACCACTCAGAGAGCACTATGAAGTGATATATAAGTTTAAGTGCTATTGCAATTAACTTGTTTCCAGCTTGCAGCCTCTTAGATTCTCAGAATGCAACCTATGTGGTTGATTTGAGGAATAAAATCCTCCTGAAAGTTATACCATCTTACCACTTCACTAGAATATATTCAAACAAAGAAATGTATTTATATCCTACCTACATTATTTTTTTATAAATAACTCAAGGAGACAGACAGACCTAATATGCCTTTCGCCTAAAGAATCTGAGCATATCAGTGCAATTTCATTTCTCTTAGCTGAATCTCTGTCCCTCACTTTTCCTCTTCCCTATTAAATTATGCAAGGCAAATTGTTGAAAGCTCTCTGTTTGAATTCCGTGGGGAAATTGAGTTTGCTCCCCAGAGAACTAATTGGATTGGAAAACACATGCCTATTTTTATAGTCAGCAGAAATCTCTTTGCAGCTCACCTCAAGTTTCTTGACTGGAACTAATACAAACTGCAGAGTAAATGAATTACTTCTTTCAATGTAAGGTTCTTCTGTCTTCGTTCTGTTGTGCAGCTGCCAGCTATTAATACTCAACCAGAGTTAATAGACCTAATGTCACTACCAAAGTTATCCAGTACTTTCAATGGATAGGCTGCAGAAATCTAATCTGTCCCAGCTGGCTGATCATCCTGGTCCTGTTTGCCATGATGTTTTTGAATTATTTGGCAGTATTTAAGAAGCTATGAAGGGAGACTAGAAAAAAAAAAGTTATATAGCAGATGCTTTTGTGTGTGAAGGGAAGCGTAAGGGGAACATATCTAGTCCTTGTCATTTATGAGTTTATTCATCCATAAACCTGAGTTACACTATTTCTTTCTCCCACACTATTGTAATATATTTTCATAACCAATGTGAAAATCCTCATTTAAATGCATGCTTTTGGAAGTTTTCTTTTAAACATACACCTCAAAATACAATTTGAACATTTTTTAAAAACCTAACATGTCCTTCAAGAACTCATTTTTTTTCAAGTATCCAATAGCTGCTGGATAATTGCAGTTTCAATTCATGCATAAGTAACTTTTCAGCACTGTAAAAAAAATCAAATGCTCCAATATCCCTAGTTCTGATTTCAATTCATACTGCCTCAAAAGATCACAAACAGTTGTTGAAATGAACTCTTTCTAAAAGAACAGTGGGAACTACTGTCAGCAACAAACCAATGCTTTGATTCAACTTAATGCAGTTACTGAGACTCTGTTTAAAAATGCAGGTCTTATTCACATTAAGTTGAAGATATGTTGTTTCTCTTACATTTACAATGACATGCCTTGAGTCAGGCAACTGCAGCTTTCATGTCTAATGCTATACCTCCTGCATTTTTTTAAACTGTTATTACAATATGATTACACTTTAGGCATTTTTGTTTTGTTTTTCAAAACTGTAAGATGAAAGCAGTAATGTCACGCAATCAATTTCACCATGGGGTCCTGCTCTAGCTGGGATACTCCATTTTGGCCATAAATTGAAAATTCTTAATCTAATTCTAGATTCCCAATGTACTCATAGGGCTACCAAATTACCTTCAAACCTCTCTCTTGACAGCTACCAATCTGCTTCTCCATTTACTTTTTCCTTTTTAATTTTTTTTAAAGAAGCTGGCATGCTACAAGCAAAGTGCCGGCCTCCAAATGGGCCCATGATGTACACATACCCCAAAATTGGCAAAATCAGACTGAGCTAGTAAGGTAGGAATAGGATGGAAAGTTGTATTCTCTTATATCAGTTATATCCCTCATGGGAGTTATTTTATGGATCAAAAAGCCCTCTAGTTGCCATGATGGAGATGTGCTGACAGCTTGTTCTCTAGTTGTGTTCATCAGGCCCACAACATGATTACCCATGACTGAACATAGGTATATCTTGGCAAAGGATTTAATTTCCTGAAAGAAAAAGGGTAACTGTCATGGTTTCCTTCAATCAATTAGAATAGAGCTCAGAGTGACCTTGGAGGTCTTCTAGTCCATCCCCCTGCTCAAGCAGGAAACTCTATACTATTTCAGACAAGTGACCGTTCAATCTCTTCTTAAAAACTCCCAGTGATGAAGTACCCACAATTTCTGAAGGCAAGCTGTTCCACTGGTTAATTGTTCTCACTGTTAGGAAGTCCTTAATTCCAGGTTGCTTCCCTTCTTGATTACTTTCCATCCATTGTTTCTTGTCCTTCCCTCTGGTGCTCTGGAAAATAAGGTGACCCTCTCCTCTTTGTGGCAGCCTCTCAAATACTGGAATACTGCTATCATGTCCCCCCTAGTCCTTCCTTTCTCTAGACTAGCCAAACCCAAACCCTGCAACCGTTCTTCATATGTTTTTGTCTCCAGACCTTTAATCATCTTAGCTGTTCTTCTTTGCACTTTTTCCAAAGTCTCAACACTTTTTGTAATGCAATAAATAAATAAATAAGTTATAAACCACATTTCCATGCACATGTAGAAATATTTGTTCCATAAATTTTGTTCCAATCTGAGTTCTGCTTTGGCCTTTTTTTTAAAAATAATGCAAATGGAGTCAGCCTAGCATGGGTTATACAAATCTAATGCCTGCTTAAAATATTTGTTTCTTCAGACAACCTTTGGATGTTTCTGGATTATGACAAAATATAATAGACTCCAAGTTTGAAACTTGGCATCAGTTTATGAAGCAGATTCCGTATCTGAATTGGCAGTGGTAAATTCCTGGCTGAAACTGAGCAAATCCTTCTGTTTATTACTGTTGATGAGACAGTATTCCTTCTGGTACTGGGAATAGTCATGCTTATCTCCAAAATGAAGATGGGGTTAGGGAAGGAGAATGAGACATTCTGGACTAAATTTCAATTATGTAATGAAAGTGAGAAGTTATTTTCTTTTCCTCCATTGCATCCACTATCTGAGGTTTCTATGGAAGATTCCATAGCATAATAGGATGTTCATAAAGTGCTAATGTGTTTTTAATTGTGATGGATGCAACGGTTAATTAATATTGCATCTTTGCACTGATGGAAAAATATCATTGAGTTCTTCCATAATGGATGCGACTGGCATAAAATTCATGTTATCACATTTACAAGAAGGGCCAGAGGGCACTGATGGCAATTGTTTTCTTACTAACTGCTTCCATTTACTTGTTACGTTTTTTCTTTTACACAATACCAACACATCCTTTGAACTTTTGGCAGTAGTGTCATGTTTTCCTTAATTCATTTGGGAAATCATAATTATTGTTGTTGTTGCTGATGTGTACAATAATTTATTACAAAGCATGTGAAAGGGCAGGAAAAAAATTGTGTTGTTTGTTGTCTTGTGCTCCCCGATGGGATGAAAAAGGAAAATTAAAGAAGTGTAATTCAAGAATGGAGAATTTGTCAGCTGCCAGATGTTGTGGACCTTACTTTCAGTTCCAAATTGCTGTAGCCAATACAGCCTATGACCACCATTGAGCCCAACATTTCTGTTGCTAAGTGAGAAATTTCTTAAGTGAGTTTTGCTCCATTGTATGACTTTTCTTGCCACATTTGCTAAGTGAATCACTGCAGTTGTTAAATTAGTAACCTGGTTGCTAAGTGAATATGGTTTCCCTATTGACTTTGCTTGTCAGAAGACACTGCAACCAGGGATGGGCGTCAAAAAGTTTAGTAACGGGTTTTCTGCCCGTGGCCATGGTGGGCGTGGCCTAGTTGGCCTCCTGCACCACAGCACCTTGAGCCTCCGGGAGGGCGCAAATGGCCTCCCCAGGCTCTAGAGGCCCTCTGGAGACCAGTCTTGCCTTCCTGAACTTCTGAAAGGCCCATTTTTCACCCTCCTTGAGCCTCCATGCGTGCCCTGCACTTACCTGCATCCAAAACAGGTCGCGTGGGAGTGGTGGAGTAGGCGGGGCCAGCCAGGAGTGAGATTTGTGGGTTCTCCGAACTGCACAGAATCTTAGGTAGAGGTTCTCCCGAACCTCTGCAAACCCCCAGCAGCCCACCCCTGACTGCAACCATCACAAATGCGAGTCAGTTGTCAAGCATCTGAACGTAAATAACTTGACCATGGGGATGGTGCAACAGTCATAAATCTGAAAAATGGTCATAAGTCTCTTTTTTCAGTGCCGTTGTAACTTTGAATGGTCACTAAGTGAACTGTTGTAAATCGAAGACTATGTGTAGAAGAGTCGTGAATCACTCTTATAGTTACGTTTATAATTTTCTGCGCTTAACTCAAAATGACAAATACAGTAAGAACTTTTTATTAGTTTTATGAAGTTCAAAACTGGCAATACCATGGCTACTAAAGACTGCAGCTGTTGAACAATACACATGTGAAGTTAGAGGTAGTTAGAGGCAGTTGGAGCCACATATTTCAATTTACATTCTATAAAACAAAAAGAAAGATCTCCCTGAAGAAGAGATAATGCCTTTCAAATATTTTGGATATCCTTCTTACAATTTTTCACTATCAATATCATAACTGGATATTTCTACTGAGAAATACAGGATGGACTGTACAGCCAGTATGGTCTAATGGTTAAGGCAGCAGGCTAGAAAGCAAGAGGCCATGAGTTCTAATTCCACTCTGGTCATGAAAGTCAACTGAGTTACTATGGGCCCTCATCCTCTCTCCGCCTGACCCATCTAAGAGGGTGGTTGCTGTGGGGAAAATTGGAGGAGGAAAATGTTTTGGATATATTCACCTTGAGTTACTTGTAAAAATAATAAAGGTGGGATACAAATAAATAAATATAGTTGATTGGGATTACATGACTGGGAAAAAGAGAAAAGGGGGCTTAGGATCAACAGAATGCTGGGACAGAAGGATATACAAGGGCTCAGAATTCACTCGGTCCATTTGCAGGATAACTTGAAGGTTCTAAGTGTCCTTAAGGCCTCAGATCAGAGGTTCCTACCTGTTCTATCCGGTTCTATAGAGTAGGTAGTAATTCCGTGATGATGTCACAGAGCCGGTTCCTTTCAGTGTCTCCATCGGCACGCCATTTTGCATGCGCAGAAGCAATTTTTTGCTTGCCGCACACGTGTTCGAGGTATGACCCTGAGCGAACCAGCAGTAAGAAGATTCAGAACCCACCTCTGCCTCAGATAGCCTTTCCTATTATGGAAACACATATGAAACTATTATTGAAATTATTATTATTGCTAAGATATAAATACTATACTTTTTAGCACAGCTAGAAAATGGACAGCTAGTCTACATTTTTATGAATTCCCAGATTATTCTCCCCTTTAGTCTTTCTGTTTTAACTTCTTTCAATTCCTTAGTTTAAATCAGACTGGACAAACAATGAAGTGGGTCCTTCACATACTTAGATAACCATCACTAAAAATAATCATAGGGCCATTTCCAACCTGCCACCCTTCCAACCTCCATAAGTAGATCATATGGCCATTTCCAAACTCCTTCTCTGCTTATTATCTGTATATTCAGATACTGAAGGAACATTTTGGTGTATTTATAAGGGGATACTAATATTGTATAGCATTTATAATACATTCTGTAACAAGGTTGAATACAAAATAAATGTACCTAATCAATGTATGAGGTACACACATCTCATTGCTGTGGGGAAGTTTCCCCTTTGTTCCTCTCATCATTCTTCTATTTAAAATGTTACCCTCCAAAGAATAGTCTGAAATAATTGGTAGGCAGGTCCTTGATGAACAAATTGACATACTGAACTTGCACTTCACTTAATCAAAAAAGAAACATCCACTTTTTCTTTCTTGGACTTTCATATTTGGGCTGGAAAAATCTTAACGGTGTGTGTGTGCATTTTGCTGTGTTTAATCAGACAAATAGAAAACATCTCAGATTTTAAAGACAAAGAAACTAAGCCTCCTGAGTAATACTTGTCAATCTTCCCATTATATCAATAGGGAGCCAATCTGTAATCAGAGAATGAACACATATTGCCAGTGTGAGATGGAATATCTGGGGTAGCACTGTCTTTGCATCAAAGTAGAACCATCTTCTCTGCTACCCCCTATGGTCAATAAAAACAATGTTTTTCATACATTGATAAATTCCAAATATTTGACATATAATTTGACATCTCATTGTATTTTATTTTCTGCTTACAAATCATCAAAATTACAAAAGAACATGAACACCTTTGAACTCTGTATCTCTTTCTAACACGTGTTCACAGATTAAGGAAACTTGAACAAAAACAGGGGAATAATAGGACAAGTTCATATCTGAAGATGAAGCAAGTCAGTTATTGTAGTCAGGTTATTATTGGTTATTATGGCTTGATACTATTTCCAACCTCTGCAGGTAAGTAGACCCATCAGGATGGTACCCACTGTCTTTAGAACAGAAACCAAAGGAGGCATTTATAGGCTAAATAGAATGTATGCATATATCATGGCTCTTTTTAAAAAAATGTGTATTTCAATTAGAACCTAGCATAGTGTCACCAGAGGTGGGATTCAGCAGGTTCTGACCAGTTCGGTAGCTGAAATTGTGAGTAGTTCAGAGAACCGGTAAATATCACCTCTAACTAGCCCCACCCCCATCTATTCTCTGCCTCCCGAGTCACAGCTGATCGTTTGGAAATAGGGATTTTGCAGTAATCTTCCCCAACCTTCTGCAAAGTTAATGGGGGGGAGGCAGATTTGCTTAACAACCACATGATTCACTCACAGTTGCAGTGATTCACTTAACAATTGTGGCAAAAAAAGGTCATAAAATGGGCCAAAACTTTCTTAACAAAGGCCTTGCTTAGCCATGGAAATTTTGGGCTCAGTTACGGTTATGAATCAAGAACTACCTATCTTACATATTTCATTCTTTTCCTATGCACTTACTGTATATCTGTGGTCTATGTGGATGGGAAGGAGATGACTTGTTTCCCTCCCTACCCGAATCTCAGAGGCTTTCAGCCACCTTATCTATCTCTGATTCCCTGTTTTTTAACCTTTTCTGCTTCTACAGAGTCACTTTCCATTGCTGGCATTGCAAGGTTTCTGTTGTTGCATGACTTGTGTTTCTGGATGTTACTGGGATTGTTCTGCTGCTATATATATTTCCTAATTTATGGGTGGAAGATATCAGCTTGTGAGCCTGGTTCTGTCCCTTTTACTTCCTGTAGTTTATGTACTGCACTGACTTTTGTTAGATTGGTACAGCTGACTTTATTGACTTAGTTAAGCTGGTTGTGCTGGCTTGATCCAGATTGGCTTCATTGCTGTGGCTGTCACTGAGAGAAGGAAGGAGGTGTTGCTGGTATTTCCCTGGGCTTTCTCACCTCTTCCCATTCAGCCCTGTGTTTCATTTAGCCTTCCTGTCCTTTCTGCCTCCACACTGCTCCTCAGCCTCCTGGAGCCATTGTCAAATCTATTTTTATATTTGCTCATGTCTTCTCTTCTTCTCCTGTACTTTAATATGCTGAATTTTCTTTTCACTGCTATTTTATGGCTGGCTGTGCCAGCTACTATACTCCACATGGAAAGGTGAGAAAGCTTTAAAGGAGGAGATAACATTGTTTCCCCGTTGTTCCATATTTCCTCCTATATATCTCCCCCATTAAATGGTCAAGGTATACACTCAGCTGACTCATGGGTGATGGTACTTCTATTTTTTTACCACTGTGACAATAAAAGTCAGCCAGAAAGTTTTTTCCCACTTGATGTTCCACACTAAATTTAAATAACTGTAAGGTTAAATGCTATGTGGGGATCCTGAAATTAGTATCATTCTGGAGCCACATGAATGGCTGATCTGCTGTCAGTCCTACTAAAAATATACTGGTTCTGGAAAACATTTCTCTACATTCATGTTATATGAAATTTGGGGAAACCTTGTCTTGTTCTAAAGGTACAGATGACTGCAATCATTCTCTACTTGTAAATTATTTCCGATAATAATCAAATGAAAATAACTTTAACTTTATATGCAAAGGGTATCTCTAGATCACAACTCATTTGATTATATTCAATGATTGGTTATAGATTGTGTTTTTACTTGTTACAGGTAAATCTAGATTTGTTAAGGAATACTACACTGGTTTAACTCCTCATCTAGAGGGCAAGGAGGATTGAAGAATTCATATCTAAAACACCAATCTTGGTGAGTAATTTGTCATATTTCAGTGGAATGCTGTGACATATATTTGAATTCCAGATGAGCACTTCATGAGATTACATAATCTTCAACAAAATAGTCTGGATTTAATTTAAAGGAGGTGGTTTCTTTTATCTTTTTTTCCTTCACATTCTAGTGAAGAAAGCAACTTTAAATTTCTCATGTTTGGTACTGGAAATATGAAGCTTGAAATATTAATTTGAAGTAACATATACACAGAAGTACCATGAAATGGATTCCATTTTTTAAGTCAATGAAAATAGTTAATACAAATAAAATGACTAGGCAGAAAATCCATTATTATGTTGGGAAGTCTGTTTTAATAATTGTATACCTTTTGCCTTTCTTGTTTTCTACATTTTATGCTTATAAAATTTAATTGATCCTTGCATGCTGGCTGGGGAATTCTGGGAGCTGAAGTCCATAATCTTAAAGCTTTCAGTTTGAAAAACTTCACTATAGGATGAAGGCCTTCTATCATACCGGTCCAGTGCAGGTTGATAGATGTTTTTCAACTTCCTAGTCTAAAACTGAAAGAGGATCACTAACCCAAGGTCATCCATCCAAGCTCTGAGACTAAGGAATGCAAGCATATTCTCCCAACTACCAGTCCAGCATCTTAACCACTATGCCAAACTGGCTCAGAGAGACAGAGCTACAAATCATTTCTAGTTTCTGGGAGAATGGTTGACCTCCAGGCAATGCCCTTTATTGTTTATGACTCAGACACAAAGTCTAATCACAAATTAATTCAAGCTCTAATTATTTGTCTCTGACATTTATTATCTGTATCTCATTATTCTGTTCTCATAGGTTTAGAACCACATTGTTTAGCTTTCCAAGCCATGTCTAGCCTATAACCTCCTTAGCACCCAATGATTATGAATAGAAATGACATTTCAGAAATGTTTATAGAAAATATCCATGTCAACCTCATGTGCATATAACTTGACTGAGATTTCAGTACTATTTAGAAGCAATAACTGATTCCAAGTAGACTTTACCTTGCAATGCTATGCTCTCAATTATTTTGATTCCCTAACCCTAACCCTCACTGCTCCTGCAGACTTGGATATTACTCTGAGAAATTTGCATCAGGATGTGGGGTTACAATGTTGGAATTTATAGTATGCAACAGCTATATAGCCAGTAGATGGCATTGTTTACAAGTTTGGATCTATGGTATATACTCTATGCTCTTTTTTTCTAAGTAGAGTTTTCTGTTTCCTGTTACAGTTAAGTAGTTGAGCAGTAAAGCACATGGTGACTGTACTCTTTGTTTGTTCTGTATGGTACCTTATGTAAACAGAATTTCTAACATACAGACATAAGAAAATGTCCTTAAACTTGACAGCCATTTTCACAATAATGAAAATCCTTTCATTTAAAGGATTGCATGTACTGAGCTGGAGCAAGGAGCATATTTGATACTGCCTGCATCCTACGAAAATCCTTAAATCCTTCCAAATTATAAATAACTGCTGAGTCACAACCAAAATCTTTTCCAATCCGTGGCCTGAGGCCATGGATTAGCTGTAAAGAACTAGCTAACAAAAGACAGCATTATTCTTAGTCAGTAAAGTAAATAATGCTATCAAATGACATCTTCATTTGTTGGGCATCCACTTGCAGTTGACATCTGCTTGATAACTTGAAAAAAAAATAAAGGTCCTCATGCAGGATAGGAAAAAGAAGAACAATATAAGAAATTTATAAATTATATCAAAATAATCATGTAAATATTATCAATATTATTGGGGGGGAAATCTAGTATTTTTATCCACAAGAAGAAGAAAGAAGAAAGGCTGGAGGATAATATGACCTCTCTTTTCCTCTCCATTTTGCAGATCAAAGTAGTTATGCAGAATTTTTAAGCCATCAAAAAAACAACCAAAAAAAAACACAACCAAAGCCTTCTTGCAAGGCCAGGAAATAAAACAGGATACAGAATTTGGTTTATAGGCATCACATCTGCCAAGAAAATTTATGTTTCAAGGCACTTTATACATCAATATTTCCTTGAATATGCACTGAAAGACATATTCTTATCAATCATAAGGATTTAGCCTGAATTTTATTACTGTTTTGGTACAACTGTACTAGAAATTCTCTTATAAGAAAAGCATCTTACTTTCCCGAATGGGAACCTGCTGTTTATTAACTGGATCAAACAAAGGAAATACTAATCTGTATGTGAGTGTTTGACTGAGGTCCTATCTACCTATTCTCTATAATTTAAAACAAGCCCCGTAGGGATAACTCCATTTAGCAAGCTGGTTTATGCAAAGGAATGTTCTTATAAGACAGAATTGTTGCACTGCAGTGAAGACACAGTGCAGGTGTCTGGCAGAAGATCACTGTTTTATTAAAAAAATAAAATAAAGGAAGGCACCTTTAGTATTTAGTTATGAAATGCAATTGCTAGCTAGTGCCCAGTTTAAATTAATACATGAGGTTGCTGAAAGGTTGGACTAGGAATCATTTATACAGCTTTGAAAAACCATTTATACAACCAACTTAGAAAGATGGGATATAACAGGTAGTCCTTCACTTGCAACCACAATTGGGCCTAGAATCTTGGTTGCTAAGCAATGTAGTCATTAAGTGAGATGTCATGTGGCCACTTGTCTAGCAACTGCAATCACGGCACTTTTGGCTGCCATCGTTAAGTGAGAATTGTGGGACATTAAGAGGGACAGGGTTGCAGGTAAGACACACAGGAGTGCCTCAGGGGAATGCGGGAGGCTTCACACAGGCTATGTACAAGTTGGGGAGATGTGCAGTGTGTTGCAAAACCACAGCCACTCCTGGTAGCATCAGCCATGCCAGCCAGTCCAATAGTATAATGCAAAGCTTCTGCACCCAGGAAAGTCTCAGCCACTCACCTGTCCCAGCAACAATTATGACTGCATGGCTGCTGCAACTCTTCCCACCCACTTATCTGTCCCCGATCTATGCACAATGGCACACAGCCTTCAGCTATCTGCCACTACCCTCAGGTCTCTAATTCAGCCCCAGGGCTAACACTGCCACTGAGAAATGCCACCTCACGACTCACATTACAGCCAGCCGTGCCAACACCATTCTGCAAAGTCCCAAATGACCCCAATGACCTTTTCCATTTTTTTTTCCCATTGCTGGCAGACACACCCAGCCTGTGTGAGGAAGCCGCTGTCTGTGCCAGACCTTCTTCCTGAGGCCATCTTGTGCCATTCTCCAAGCACCATTGCTTCTCCAAATTGCACAGTGTTTTGGAAGCCTCATTCCCAACTGGCATGCACATTTTGGGGCAATGAAGTTTCTGAAGCAGGACATTATTTGCAGAAGGAATGGCCTGAACAGCTTGGGGAATGGCACGAGGCAGATTCAGGAAGAAAGTCTGGAGTCGCCAGCTGCTGCCTCGCATAAACCAGGCGTGCCTCTCAGCAGCGGGGGGAAAATGGTGAAGGTCAGGACGGGATGGCAGAGGCTGTGAAGCATAGGGTGGTGAGTTCAATTGGGGCTTTGCAGTGCTGGTGTGGGGCATAAGGAGTTGGAGTAAAAGCCTGGGGGCATTTGCAATGGTTGTAACTTTGGGCATGGGTTGTAAATTCAGTTTTCACTGCTGGGTTGTAATTTCTAATAGTCTCTTAACAAATTGCCATAAATCAAGGACTATCTGTAAGCATAATGAGTAAGTATTCCCAAGACCAGACTAATGCTTGGTTTCACTGGCATTGTGAAAATCATCCAACCACCCCCCAAAAAAGAGGTACTTACTATGGCCAACCATCAGCTGCATTACCTAAACAGATTTGCAGTATCTTACCTATAAGATTAGAATGCATAAGTGATTGTAACCTCCATTTGGTAATGTTACTGCTTAAATCAGTCTAGTTTAGAGCATAAATAAATCCCATAATATCTTGCTACTTAGAATCTGGGTCCGATAAGAATTATAGTCCAAAATATCTGAAGAAGAGCAGGCTTTCTTTCATGGTTATGTACAGTATGAATAATAATTCATCAGATTTAATTCACTTGCTTATAACCATATAACCTCCGTTTGTTGATGTAACTGAATTAAAATATCAACCTTATGGACAGCTGGTTCAGTATCAGTTGGAAATTTAAAAGAAAATAGAAATGAAAATAATGATCTTTTTAAATATGTGCCTTTTTGCCTGACTTGTCAGAAGATACATGATGAAAAGTGACTGATAGTAACTTTACTGATATATCAAGCATGACATGTGGCACAAGAAATACAAAGACAGAAATGATGAGAAATGTGCAGACAGATGCTTTTGGCAGCAACATTTTCAGAAGAGCATTTCATTCTTGACAGGCCTGTATCTCTTTTAATGAATGGCAGTATTGGTGTCCACAACTTCCCAATTTGCATCCTTAATTCAAGGTTTTGATTTTTTTAAATATCCAGAGTAATAAATGAATAGTTATTTAATGACCACTTAGCAATGCAACCCGAACTTCCATTGCTAAGTGGTTATTAAAAGAGTCGCCCCTAATTTTATGACCTTTTTGGCTGTGATTGTTAAGTGAATCACCTTGGTCTTTAAGTGAGTTCAGTTTCCTCCTCCTGATTTTGCTTGTCAAAATCCTCCTGGGAAGATTGCAAATGGCAATCATGCAACCCCAGGATGCTGCAACTGTCATAAGTACATGCCAGTTGCCAAGCACCAAATTTTTATCATGTGACTGAGGGAATGCTGCAACAATTGTACATGTGAGAAAGTGGTTGTAATTCACTTTATTCAGTGCCATCATAATTCAAATAGTATTAAATTAAATGATCATAAATCAAGGTCTACTGGTATGGTCATTTCCTTAATGTGCATAATTATATATGCAGTTTCTTTAATGTAGAGTTTTTTTTAATATAACCAACCTAATAACTACTTGAAACATATATAGTATGTGTGCTTTATAACAATTTGTTTATATTTTATTTTTAAAATCATCCTTTACAGGTACCATATTTTTCGCTTCATAAGACACACACACACACACACACACACCCCAAAAGTGGATGGAAATGTCTGTGCATCTTATATGAAAAATACGGTATCTTGTTTTGTTGTAACTTTCCCCAGATCAATTTTTGTACTAATGCTGAGATAAAGCTCTGGAATTGTACTTGTTGTTGTCTGTCTGTGCCCCATCAAAATCTGCTTTGGCAGATTACCTTCTGTCATACCCATTAAATTTTGTGGCAGTTTTTTTTTTTGTACATCTATACTCTTTGCAAACATTTAAAGTATGAGTTACTCGTGTTAGAGGATTCCAAACATGCGGTGGTTGTGCCAAAAATGCCAGTTTATATCTCCACTACTGCAACTAAAGTACTGCGTGGCTTATATACTAAGACAGAAATGTTAACACTGTGAAGCTCACTAAAATTATTAGTGGCTTCATACCATGATCTTAATTGGGCAGCATTTCTGCTGTCTTCTATGTAAAATAATATACCCTCACTCTACATGACATACTAGTTTTAAGGCATTATTTAAGATGTGCTATACTAGCATTCTTCCAGAATATTCATTCTGGAGAAAATATCTATACGTTACATTTTATCAGGTTATAGACTAATTATAAAATACAAATAAATAGAAGAACAATGGGGGAGGTGGAAGTGAAGTGAGGAAAGATAGGGGGAAGAAGCATTGACTTCCAATTCTCTCTGTTACAGTAAAATAAGGCATTAACAGATCTTTATAGAAATGACTTGTTCATACTGCTATGGAAAAACATTGCATTTTAATCTTGAACATAAAATGGTTCATAACAACAATTCTGGAGTAAAACATTTTGGGTTCCATTTCCAAATATATTATTATGTATTTGTTTATTAAATATACATAAAACCCATCTCCCCAGTAGGAAGATTATAGCACTGGTTTTCTGTTTGAAGGAATAATAAATAATAGTTCAAGGGACTCTTCACTTTAAGGCAGGATGAGAAATTCCACTTTACCCCACATATTTAATTTTTAACAGTAATACTGTTGCTGTAAACACCTTAATAGCAGCAACACTGGCGCTCAACCCAACAGGCCAACTCACTAGGCCAACTCAACTAGGTACTTCTCCATCAGTCTGAGAAGGCATTCAGAATTGTGATAGCAAATGTTTTGTTCTAAGAATATTCAAAAAGTTACACACAGAAAGAAACTTGGTAGAGCTGTAGCAGCTATGAATGAATGACATGAATTAATAATAACTGGAAGAATTGGTCTGGACAGCCAGGCAATTTATCAAGGCTGACCCTGTCAAATGAATACACATGAACTGAACTTCCTGTTTTAAGGTGTAACAAACTTTTTCATATACAGTTCATTTATTCTCTTTTACTACACAGGTACATGTGTCTTTAACATCCTTCACCTTTTTTCTAATCCAAAGACTAAATAGGAGCAGCTAAGCTTTTATGCATGGCAAATAGCCATGGAAGGGTTGGAGGGGTGTATTTATGAGATGAAATTTTCAACAGAGATAAGTTCAAATTTTTATTCAATGCAGAAATGCTTCAGTGGATACACAGCATACAGAGAATCTCTGTTATAATCTACAAAATCTTTATTGCATAGTTTGTTTAAGTATATGCATATATCAGTAGTGGGTTGCTGCTGGTTCAGACTGGTTCCCCCTAACCGGTGGCGAGAATTTGCCCTCACTCGCCAAACCAGCAGCAACGGCCAGCCGGTCATGCCCCAGAACCGGTCCTCCGTCTGAAAATTGGTGCTCCGGCTTCAAATTGACCCAAAAACAACCGTCTGTGCATGCGCAAAGTCTTTTGTGCATGCACAGAGGGTTTTAAATCCGGAAGTGATGGGGGGGAAATGCACACTTCCAACGTGACCCGAACCAGTAGGGAAGGTAAGAAGAACCCATCACTGGCATATACACATGTGTAGGCAGTTTTACTCACATTTTCCATTACAAATAGGCCAAGTTTGCATTGCGCTTGTAAGACAACATGGCAAAGTCTGATGGTAGCATGAAAAAATACTGAGGTCCCTTACAACCTTCCTTTTAAATCTCTTGCAAACAGCATTTGCATATTCCTTTCTACATAACCTCAGCCCATTGCTACAGGACCGGCCTCATAACAGTTCAGAGGAGCGCTTCAGTATATGGATCTGGTTTTGACCAGTTTTCTTATGGTTTGTTGCATAACAATGCTACTGGTATCCAAGTTAGTTGCTTCCGTGCTTGTTACCATCCTCTGCAGATCTGCATTTTTCCTCAAATTCCCATTCCTCTGCATCTTCCAACATTCTACTTTTGTTTTGAAGTATACATTTAAATACTGAACTGATTGAAGGAGTTTTATTTATTTATTATTAAATTCATATGCTACTCATCTCACTAGGCAAAGTGACTCTTTATTGTTGCCCTAAAATGGTACTTGGAGGAACCCCAAGTGAAGTCCAACATCTAACTCTTTAAAATACCAGAAAAGGTTGAAA
>JANHFT010001255.1:0-24884 GCA_032467955.1 Pseudoxenodon macrops
AAATGTATCTTGTATTTTATGTATACTGAGAGCATATGCACCAAAGACAAATTCCTTGTGTGTCCAATCACACTTGGTCAATAAAGAATTATATTCTATTCTATCCAATGAAAGCTAAGTCTGTTTAATATATTTACCAATGTTCTATACTACTTTGAAATCTTATGAATTATGCTGTTAAACATTTTAGATGTGATTTATGGAAACATTTGCACAAAGTTGAATTTACATATTCAGATCTTAATTTAGGGAATGTCTGCAGGTAATCCTTAACCTACAACTGGTCATTTAACAACCTTTCAAAGTTATGACAGCCTCAGAAAGGATGCTTTATGGGACATAAGGCACTTCCGGCTATCATAAAACATAAGAGTCCACTCCTGCAGTCACATGATCAGCACACAGTGAACTCAAGAAACTTTTTGGATGCGAAGTGAAATGTCTTCAAGGAAAAATAAAGAAAGTCCAGTTGCATTTTGAAAAAAACCCCAAACTTTAGACATTCCAATGTTCTATGCCATTAAGAGATTTTTTTTTACTATGTACAGTAAATTGTTTTGCAATTTCTTTTACAATAATTATTGGTGCTTTGGATTCAAACATCAAAGTAGGAACTATTTTTATTGATCTCCTGGAAGACCATGCAGTTTTGAGACTGAAGCATTTTGGGATGTGCTTAGAACTGCAGTTTTGAGTTCTATGGAGAGGATTCTACTTGGATCTAAGCTAATAAGGACAGACTTTAAGATTTTATTTTTAAATTACCTTCTTGTCAAACACATATTTTTCAGTTTCAAAATCCAGTTTATTCTTTTCTTCTTCCTCTATCTTTCTCCTTTCAGCTTCTTTTCGTCTTTCTTCAGCTAATTTATATAATTCTTCATTTTTTAATCTTTGCTATAAGGATAAAAATGGAATGATACAAACCAAATTTAATGTTGATGAGATAACAATTGATCACACTGCATTTCTGAAGTCTTTTCTTGCACTGCAAAGAGTGGGAAAGCCTATCCATATGTAATATTACCAAGTGCCCACTTGAATATTTATGTGAGAGATTTGTAAATCAAACTGATATATTTAAAATCTTTTCATTTTATATAAATTGCATTACATATATTAATTAAACTACTTGCTGTTCCCCACTTAACATAAGACCTCCAATTAAGGAATAATACACATTTTCTCACATATTAATTAAAGCGAAACTGGAATACTAGTGAAAAGTAAGTACATTTTACCTGCTCATTAATCAGACAGAAGTGTACAATCAAGGAAGATGTCTTTTGACAACTTCCTATGGCAAAAAAATATGGATTTGACTTTTAAAAAAACCTCCTGATGTAAGAAATCTATTACAGAAGTAGTAATTTATTGTCTCATTTTTTGAGATAATAAAAGGAAGTAACTGTTCTCTTCATGGCAAAAATCAATCAAATTAATTTAAAATCATACCTCGTCTTCTTTCTTTCTCCTCTTTTCCAGTTCCTCTTCATACTCTCCCTGTATTCTAGCTCTCTGTTCAGCTAACCTTCTTTCTTCCCTTTCTTCTTCAAGCCTTCGTTTTTCACGTTCTTCGTCTTCTCTTTTTCTTTTTTCCTCTATCTGGAAACAAAATATCATTTGTTTGCTATTTTCATAAGACTAATTAGACTGGCTAGATCATTATGACCAACTACTGATCAATGGAAGTCTCTTCTCTCCTCAGCAATCTTAATCGATTGTATCAATACATGCATCTACTATGAAAACCATTGCATCTCTTAGTATTTTTTATGAAGGTTAGTAATTATAGTTGATTAACCTTGAATATTCTAATAAAGAAGAAGAGAAGCAATTGGAATCTCGTGATCAGGAATTTAGGTAGAATTGTGGAATTTTGTGAGGAAGATTAATGGAGGAAAAAGGCAAAGAAAGAGTACATTGATCACATCAAGGTTAGTTTAGGTTAAATGAAAAGAAAGAGCTCTAAATGAAGAAAATACAACAATTCCTAAAGAATACAAATGTAGCAACAGTAGCTAGTATGAAGATGAAAGCCAATTTGGAAAGGAGTGGTCCTAATATACAGAAAGTATCATAAATACGTGACTAGCTGCTTATTGTGTACAAGTTATGCATTTATGTATAAATCAATGTAGTAAGCTATCAGAAAACAGCCCATTTTATTGAGACCAGAATCCTAAACTATGTGTGCTCAGACAACCAGTAAGCTATACTGACAATACAAGTAGTCCTTCACTTACAACAGTTTGGTTATTGAGCGTTCAAAGTTACAAGAGCACTAAAAAAAGTGACTTGTGGCCATTTTTCACACCATTGCAGCATCCCCATGTGATTTACAATTGGATGCTTGACAACTGGTTCATTTTTATGATGATTGCAGTGTCCTGAGGTCATGTGATCAGCCTTTGTGACCTTCTGACAAGCAAAGTCAATGGGGAAGTTGGATTAATTTAACAACCATGTTATTAATTTAACAACTGTCATGATTCACTTAGCAACTGTGGCAAGAAAAGTTGTAAAATAGGGCCAAATTCACTTAACAAATCTGTCCACTTCCCCACTAGTCAGTTTTCATATTCTTTAGCACTGAACATTCTGTGATGTCTAAACAAATTTATCCTAATATTTTTCAAACGGCGTTATTTAGAAATCATGATGGGATGATACATTTGCAACTTTTTAATAAACCTTAATTTCCTTATTTTAGCCTCATGCAGTTTAGCGCATGTTTTTTTGGGGACTGTGTTCGGTATTTGAAATTTGCTACTACTAAATAAAAACACTACTATTTAACCTGTAGAAAGCCCAGATCTGCAGCAGTATTTAGAAAATGAAAATAAGCTAAATCAGAAATATATTTTCTTTGTTTAATATTGTTACAAATATACTCACCTGAAAACGAAGGAAGTTCTTATATGACTCTTGTCTCCTTAGTTGTTCTGGACTTGGGTGCTCTCCAAAAACATTACCCCGTGCAAAAGGGGATGTTTGTGTATATGTAAAGCCTAATTTAAAAAAGGAGGAAAGTTGTAAGCATTGGTAATATCACAAATGCTTTTAAGCTGATGCTAGGTCTCACTCCAAATAATTTATAATTATGCTGTAATTGAATGTACTGCTATTACCCAATTTAAGATATATTTCCAATTAACAATCCAAAATTATTTTTTTAAAGCTTTTAAAGAATCAATTGGATTTTTCTATAGTAGGCACTACCTACCTCCACTGGAAGCAAAAACAGAAGCTATGAATTTGAAAGAACTAAATTTTCCATTACCAATACTAATAAAGATTGCAACACAGATGACTAAGGGAACCGGAAGTCCACACATAATATAATATAATATATATACTCTTCAAAATAAGAACCTTACAAAAGGGAAAGGAGAGACAAATTGGACAAGGGAAAAGAAATAGTGGGGAAAAACCAAGCCTTTAATTAATCAACATTTTCTGCATTTAAAAGCTTCACTGTGATGGTCTGAATTGTGCCCAAGATACCCTGAGCTTTAGCAATCATATATCACGGAGGCCAAACACGGGATACACAGAGGCCGAAAATGGGGCGCGCAGAGGCGGCAATAGGTGGCGGTGGTAATCCCCAGCCTGGAACAGCTGATCGGCGGTATTCTGGGAGGTAGATCCAACCACCAATCAGCTGCTTGTGCTAAATCAGGCTGTGCTGAAGCTGACCTTGCTGTTTGCTGCAAGGAGAAAAATTGCTGGGAGAGACTGAAGGGTGGGGGTCTGTGGGTGGACATTTTCTCTATAAGACACACAGACATATCCACCCACCTTTTTTTGGGGGGGGGGAGTGTGTCAGTGGTGGGATTCAAACATTTTTACTACCAGTTCTGTGGGCATGGCTTGGTGGGCATGACGTGGCTTGGTGAGCATGGCATGGTGGGTGTGGCAGGGGAAGGATATTGCAAAATCTCCATTCCCACCCCACTCCAGTGAAAGGTTACTGCAAAATCCCCATTTCCTCCTGATCAGCTGGGACTTGGGAGGCAGAGAATAGATGGGGGCGGGCCCAGTCAGAGGTGGTATTTACCAGTTCTCCAAACTACTCAAAAGTTCTGCTACTGGTTTTCCAAACTACTCAAAGGTTCCGCTACTGGTTCTCCAAACTACTCAAAATTTCTGCTACTGGTTCTCCAGAACTGGTCAGAACCTGCTGAAACCCACTTCTGAAGTGCGTCTTATAGAGCGAAAAATATTGCATATCTGGCAATACTTGAAATTAATTTCACCATTTTCTTTCTGATTTGTTATAAATTAAAAAGGCAACTGCATTAAAAAATATTATAAACAGAAAATGTTAACATCAATAGAAAGAAATCTACATCTATCACTTCTAAGTGGTCAGTTTTGAGAATGTGAAAATCTTGAAGAAAAGTTTAGTGTTCTGACAATTTTTTCTCAAAAAAACTAAGATTATTACATTTCTAATATTTTTTTCTCATTTCTCATATTCTTGTAGATCAAAACCAGCAATCTGCATCCACTACATACCGGTATCTATATATACCTGAGCTACTCGTTTTCTTCAAAAGTTTATGTATTGATTGCAATCATGTACATTAAAATAACCAAACTTCCTCAGTTTTCATAATATCCACTTTTTCCCCTTCAAAACATATTTTAAAAAGCAATAATTTCCATTTCTTTACCCCAAATCATACAAAGGCCCTGAAACTGAGTTGAGTCCAGTCTGCTAAAATGGTAGTTATGTAAAACAGGGTTCCCCAACTGCTGGGCTGTAGTCCACTACCGGCCCATGGTCTATTCGCAACCAGCCATGGGCTGGCACTCACACGAGTGCGACTCAACTCATGTGAACAGTGGGCCAGTGTGCACGTGCCTGTGCACACAGCTCAACTTGCAGTTTAGCTGAACTTGCAGTATGCATGTGTGCATACTGCTGGTGAATCCTGTCTCCTGTCTCCACCCAGTCGGACCGCCAAGTTTGGGGACTTCTGGTGTAAAAGATGTTTAAAAACCATGAAAGAGACATGGTTGAGTATTTTTAGGGTTTGTTTTCAAATAAGACAATATGGTGGAAATTATAATATTCCACCAAGTGACATTTCTTTATTGTAATTTATGAACATTTTACTCAATCTTCCAGTTGAACAAATTCCTGCTTTGATTTTTTTTCTATTTTAGATATTTGTCTTGTCTCTATTTGTCTTGCTCAAAAGCTTCATGATGATTGTCATTTTTCAATTTCACTTTGTATTGTTATATTGACTTTTTAATTGTGATCGTCCCTCATACACAATGCCCCCCCCCCAAAAAAGGAAAAAGATAAACAAACTTGAATTGGGTTTAAAATGCAAATCAGAAATAAATCAGAAACCATGAACAACCCAACTGAGAGATGTATGCAACATAATTTCATTTTAATGTAGGCCAATTAGCATACATTCAACGTGACAATAAAGTTATTCTGTCTAATTATCCCCATTTGCCTATTGTGCTATGACCTATTTTTAAAAAAATCATTATTTAAGTGTTTATTGCTTTAAAACAATGATTATTCACTGATTCCATTAATGTACCACACTAAACAAAATAAAAGACACCTCACTACATTCTCAAAATGTGAATCCAGCATGTAAATGAGTGGAAAAACTTTGCATGTGCACAAAGTCCATTTTGATGCAGATCAGAAGTCAACAGGTATGTAACAACTTTCATAAATGTAATAATACAGGTCTAGTACTACTTAACTTTATATGTTTTAAGAGGATTGAAAAAATATATAGGATTGCCTTCAGTGGAAAGTACAGCATAGGAAGAATGAACAATAATTTTGACCAATGACACAACATGGTTGCAACTGAAAATATATTAGCATTTAAACCTGCTGTTTTATTTGTAGATTCATCTGTATTTTCAAGTCTTGGTGAGGCCAAACTTAGGTCAACAGATACTATAGCTCTTTTATCTTCATATTCTCGTGCCTCTGGATTATGGTATGCATCTTCATTTTGCTTGTGCATCTTATTCAAGTCCGCTGAAGAAAAGGGGGAAATTTTATTCCAATGTGGCATGTTTATAACAGTTTCAAGAAATATTAATTCAGAATTACAATTAAAAGGATGCATGAGGGCCTCAGTCTAAGACAGAAGTATGCTGTGCGCTGTGTACAATAGTCTTTATTTCAAACTCTACTATAAGTCAAGTAATTTTTAAAAAACTTTTTAAAATTAAAAATATTATCATCCAGTTTAGCTATAAGAGTTCAGGTCACTCAATTTGTAGTACTCTTATTTCAATTTTGTTATTATATTTTACTTTTACCTAATAGTATTAAATAATTAATGCAAGATTTACTTTAAAACATAGATATTTTAAAACTTTATATATGAAGGATTGAATTGACAATCTTTTATTGTGAAGAGAATGATGTCTTCTCTTTGCAAGAAGGCTTTTAATTCAACAGCATTTTCAAAGAATGGAGAGAAGTGAATTCTAGTTAATCTCTTGTATTTTTCAATTGTTTCCGATAATCTGCTTTAAATACAATATTTCAGATGTGGAAAGTGCAGGAAAAAGAGAATTAATAAAACTGGCTTTTATCCCTTCCACTTTAACTTGAGCACAATGAACAGAATTCTGCCCAGAAAGTAGTCTACCTGAGTGAAAAGAAGCAATGACTCCAGCCTAACATTGTTAAACAATCAATGTAACTTTTATAATTCCGATTAAAATATGATTTAAATATTATACAAATTAAAATATCTACTGTATGTACACATGCTCCAGAAGGACACATACAACTTCTTTGGATAACAGTTAACATTAACTGAGTTGTTATTTATTTTGAAAAACCAGAACTTCTAACAGAAGGTATGTACTAAGAAATGATCCTTCAACTTTTGTAAGGATACTGTAATTCAATTGCCTTTTTGTTGAGAATATATAAAGGTCCACAAAAAAAAATTCTTGGTCCAGATGCTTAAGGTATCACAGGATTCCCTTTCTTGCTCTAACCATCACTTTCTTAATGCAATTCTATCAAATCAACTTTTTAAAAATCCTGTTATAAACAGTTCTTGTTGACATAAAAACAAATATTTTTCAACCACATTATTTAACCAGAAAAAAAATCCTTCTATGCTGTAAATTCGCTGCAGTACATCCATTTTACTTGTGTATCAAGATGCCCTTTAGCAGAGAGTATATATAAACAGCTACAAATCTGAAGAACTAAAAGGAAGATAATTAGATTTTCAAACATACTTATAAGATTTCCTTTTTTGTCTCTGAGAGGAGCTCCGCCCCCTCCTTTTCCCCAAGGGTTGTAATTTCTCATTTCAGCTTCTAATTTGGCTTCATACCGTTCTTTTTCTTCCTTTTCTTGCCTACGGCGTTCTTCTCTTTCCCTTATCTATATAAAATATACATGAAACAGCAATTATTTTTAACAAATACTGAATTTGAATAATAATGACAGACATCGTCCTATGGTGATATATAGTTACAAATTAGGTTAAACAAAAATGTCCAGTTCTTTAATTGATGTATAAAAGGATAATCAGTAATACCTAGACAAGCACTAAGAATAATAACCATAACCTATTTAAACTTATTAAAAATCACATGGCATTTTTGAAAAGCTATTTCAATATTCGTATTTTATAACTATTGTAGGAGTTTGATCTTGTAATGATGGTATAAATAATATATTAAAGTTGGAAATATTCTGTAGACGAGTGTCAAACTCGATCACAATGTGTGATGTGTTGCGACATATTGCGACGGTCTTTGTCATTGCAGATCTGCGTAGCCTGCACATAATGCGTTCAGCTAGTAGGCCACCAGTTTGACAATCCTGCTGTAGACCTAAGGAGGGTCCTTGGTGCTCTGAACTTGCTTGTTTTCTTGCAGACATTTCATTATCCAAACTAGGTAACATCATCAATGCTAGTAAGGAGTGCAGTTTGCTGTCAGTTTATATTTTAGAGGCTGTCAATGTTGGTGGAGATGGTCTTAGATTCTTTGGTTGGGCTGTTTGCTGTTGGCTTCTTTGGCAATTTCTTGATCAGTGTATTGTTTACTTGACTGTATGTCAGATGTTATTCTTGGAGTTAATCTATGCTCAACTGGGTGCTGATTGCTGGTGGAGAGGTGCTTAGGTCTATTTGTTCCCTTTTTGTCTAATTGATTGTCTCTTTTGAATATTCTATATATATTGTCTATGTCTATGTGTCTATTAATGGCTAATTTGTTAAGAGTGTCAGGCTTCTAGAAATTCCCTAGTGTTTTTGGTCTAGGATGGTCACATTTTTCCAATTGAGCCTATGGTTAAATCTGTATGTATGTTGTGAAATTAAAGAATTTTCATCATGTCTTCTGACTTCTAGTTGGTATTCGTGGATGCGTTCTGCCAGTCTGCCTGTTTGTCCCACATAGTAGTTATTGTAGTCCTTACATTGTATGTTGTAAATGACTCCTGTTTTTTCTTCTGGGGTTGTTGGGTCTTTTGGTCTGCTTAGAATGTTTTGAAGGGCTTTAGTTGGTTGTGCTGATTCCATGTGGTAGTCTGTTGGTAGTTTCTGAGATATTGTTGATGTATAGCAGTGTAATTCTTTTTAGGGTTTCTGTTGGTTGTGCTGTATTGGGTTGAGAGGTCAGGGACTTTCTGATAAAGTTGTGTGGCTATCCATTTTCTTGGAATATGTTGTAAAGATGCTCTATTTCCATTTCCTGCTGTTCCTGGTTGTTTGGGCTCGTCTAAAATAGTCTTTATATGAATACTGAAGATATAAATTGTCACAAACTCTTAAATAACGCTATATTATTCTGGGCCCTTGAAAACTTCACCCTATATAATACTTCTATATACACGGAGAACAAAAGGGGTAGACAAGAGGGTGAAGAAGAGAGAGGGAAGCTGTCTGTTTTGGCAATGTACCCAAAGTAGACTGGATCAAGCTGTCTGTTTTAAATGCACTGATGCCAGTGTTTATCTAGAAATTCAAAGTATATGAATTTAATATCTAAGCATATCTCAAGCTTTGCAGCATGAGTGGGTAGTATTAATAAGAAACCGAGATATTTTAAATTATTATTCCTTACTAGATAGAATACGTAAAGATCATTTGGCTTACTCATGAGAAATTACTTATCCGAAAATATTATTTGCTCTTATCAACATTTCTTTAAAAACTAACACTTCAATTCAAAATACAAAAATAATTTCTGGACAGATTTCACCTTCCTACCTGCTGTTGTAATTCTTGCTGATAAGCTAAGGTAGCGTCTCTTGTGGGTTTTGGTTTTTCTTCAGGAAATATTCCCAAACCTTTTGGTCTAATGCTGCATCAAAAAGATTTAAAGAAAGTGTATTTTAAGTGACGTCTTCATAAACCTTCCTGTATAATCTTGTCAGCTATAAAAGTGGTCTGCTTTATATATTATGTTAAGTTCTGAAAACTGGCGATCATTTCAAAACTATATTCATAACTAGAAATAAATAAACAATATAAACTATTGTTTACTTTCTACTTTTTTGTACTTACATGGGCACAGGAGGTCTTTGAGTAGTATCAAAAGGGGGTGGTGCAGATGAAGGCTGTGTCCCACCTGCACCATCTAAAATAGCAAAAGATATCCAAAATGTAAATCTAAGATATATAGCAAAACATAATATATATATTCTGAAATAAAAAATATCAAATGATTATCATCAGAAGCATGGTGTTACTGTTAATCGGCTGGTAAACACTGCTAGGATTTACGACTAAAAGTAGGACTAGAATTTTCATCACTAAATGATTGGTTATAAAGCAAGGATGTCACATGACTGCATCGTTTAGCAATCGCTATACTGGCACTTTCCTTTGATGTCACTAAGCAAATGCAACCGTTTGTTAGCCAAGCACCCATTCCCAATCCAAGACATTCTAGGCTTCATCCCTTCCAGCCCCAAGTCTCAGTAAGGTAAGAGACTGCCTCCAATGTCCCCCATGCATCTATCCTCCCCCCATCTCTGCCCTTTTGGCTGTCTGCACCATGCCTTCTGGATTGGCAAGCTGCCCCAGAGTGGTAAGACTCTGAGGATGCTTGTCATGCTCCAGAAAGCTGCAGCTGTCTTCACTACCCTAAACTCTAAAGCTCCTGATGCCCTCCACTGCTTCTACTGGTTTTTTTGCCATTTTCTTGTTGCTGCTGTTGATAAGGTATGCCTGGAGTGGCTGGCAGGCCAGGCTGGGACTGGGCTTTAACTGAAAAAAAAAAAAAGCCCAAGAGCCATAGTGTGAACCAAAGGCTCTTTTGCATCATGCTCCTGGGTGAGATTGGGCTGCAACAAAAAAAAATTGTCAAAAGCAGCACCAGAGTTTTAGTATGCCAAAATGCCCTTTCACACACCTGTAAAACCTTATCTTCTTTTTTTGCAGCACAAAGAGACATTTTGTTGCTCTGACAGCGGCAGTTTTGGCTTTTTTTTCTGCAGCTGAAGCATGGCCCAGCCTGGTCCAGGAGTGTGACACAAATGAGCATTTTGGAGCACCACAGCTCTGAGTTGCTTTTGGCTTCATTTTTATTTTTGTAGAGCCGAAGCCCAGACCAGCTCCACCCAGCAGCCAGGTGGAAGAGCACAGATCAACCGGTGTGTGTGTGTGTGTGTGTGTGTGTGTAATGGGAGAAGATGAAGTGTTCTATGATCATAAGTGCTGGTAGGCTGCCAAGTGCCTGAATTTTGATCTTGTGACTATGGAAGTGGTGGGAGTGGTGCTGCAACATCTGTAATTTTGGATATGGATCATACATCCCTTTATTCAGCATCATTGTAACTTCAGTCACTCAACAAGTGGTCTTAAGAGTGTTAGCATTAATGGCTCTATAAATCCAAGGTGGTTTCTGCAGGGATCTGGTCTTGGTTTCAGTATTATTCAACACTGTAATTAATATATAGCAACACTAATGAGTTGCTTATCAAATTTGCACATTTGCACAAATTCAACACCGTCCAAAACAGAATGAGATTGAAATCTAATTTAGACATTGGAAGACTGGATAAGGAGAAATGAAAGGTATTACATTTACATTTACAGAGGAAAAAGATAAGGTATCCATAGAAAAGGAGGGGCATGGGGTTTAGAAGCACTGTTAGAGGAGGACCTACGTATGGCCACTCACAAGGAAAACGTGAGTCAACACTATGAGCTATTAGAAGAGCCAATGTAATTCCAGACTATATCAGAAGCATCACTGTATCAGAGATATATGAAGTTCTTATTACTTTGTACTCTTTACTGTTAAAATCATGTCTGCAGTAATTTGTGATTCTAGGCACCACATGTCCAAAAGGATATTGGCAGATTACAAAGATACAGATATGGGGATTAAAATGTGCCATACAGTGAGAAGTTGAAGGCCTCTAAAACCATAACCCAGCCCCCCCCTGCCTTCATGACAGCCCATTATCTGGGACTTCTGCCTTTTCCTGCTTAGCAACCTGTGAATCCTGAGGTTTTTTCTTCTCCCATGGTGTGGGAAGGAGGAGAGTAAAAGAGAAAGCTGAAAGAATTATCACCAAAGCTGCTACAAAGATTTGGGATGAGGTAAGCACTGCTTGGGAATTTTTGAACCCAACTTGCATTTCTATATTTCCATAATTCATCACCATCCCTTAATTCAGTAACATTTATCCATGAAAGACAAGCTATATCTTATCATTCTAAAGAAAAGAATAAAACTTACGATATGCGAGGCTGGGATCCAAAGGATTTCTGGTGCCATAGAAGTAGTAGGCATCATCGTATGGAGTTCTATAAGTATCAGTCAAAATTTGTGGTGGAAGGGGTGGTGGAAGGGGGGCAATTCTAGACAAAAAAAGATGAGGCAACTTTTTAAAATGGTACAGAGGAACTCCTTGTTCATAAACATGTTCCAGTTAGCGCTAGTTGAGGCTGCACTATCTTTGAAGAAATAAATTGGTGTAATGGGGATTCTTCCAGATAGGCCATTACTGTTAGAAGAGAAAATAGAGGCCATGGCTAGGATGGCTTTACCCAGCTTAGTCTACTAAGCTAGTTGTGCTTCTGCCTGGGGCAGGAAATTCTGATGATCGGGAGCAATGACCTCAATATCACATGATCTGACTACTGTAATGGGACTGCTTTTGAAATTGACTTGACTTGGCCGCGTTTGCATTGCACTTTGCGGGTTTGGGTGTGCAGGCACGTATTCGGGCGCTTGCACGCTTTGGGCATTCGGTCCGGAAAAGGTTAGCCATCACTGTTTATAGGCCCTCAAGAAACTCATATGAAAAGGGCAATAGAACATAAAAATTTAAATAAAAATGTGGGGAAAAGAATGGAGTAGTTACATACACCAGAACTATTATGGAATTTGGAAAAACAGATGGAAGATGAAGTAGGCAGATTTTACAATTTTATAATTTTAATGGAATATAGGAAAATTACAATTCCTTTAATTTATACTGTAAATGACAAAATACTATAGAAACAAACACTATAGAAAAAAAGGTTTACTCATTACTTCAAATTACAGGGGGAGATATTTTGATCTGATAAGAATAAGTTTTCTTGCAAATCCTCATAAATCCGGTAAATGTCCTAGACCATATCATTTTCAGAAATATGGAGATTAAGTATCTTTTAAAAAAAGAATATATTCTGTTCTTAAAAGTTAAGTGACATGCACTGGATGTTTATTTTAGGATTAATTGAAATGGAATTTACAGCATTTATTCATATCATTATCCAAAAATTGTAATATTGCACAAAAGATTTATCTCAAAAAGTTTGTGATTGAGTACATTATTACTGCAAAAATGTATTAAATTGGAGCGCTATCTGAAACAGCTTCTTCCACTCTAATCTAACTTCTGATAAATAAATATTTATGGCATGAGATTCCAGGAAAATGTGTGTAAAAGGGGCATTCATTTCTTTGGCATGAAGCAATCAGAATCAATATAGTGAAATCCAATGTTTGATCTAGAACCAAAGACTGCAAGAAGTGATCTGTAATCAACTACATTTAATGGAAAATACATGACATTTATAAAATAAACATATGGAAACCCTAATTTAAACCTGTTAATGGCTACCCAAATCACATTTTAAAAAATACAGAATACCTTTTTTTTTTCTTTGAAAGCAATGCCTACAAAGGAATCAATGACTCCTTTTTCTATATGGGATTAATGGAATGGTCCAGTTCAGATATACAAATCTAACTCAATGCCCAGGTTCCTAGACATTTTGTCCTTTTAACACTGTTTCATTCCTAGTGTCAAGCAAATTAATGTTTTTTTCTAACCCTAGTTAATTATACCTTCTCAATCTGCATGCATTGGAAAAGTAGGATTAACCAAGAGCCTCTTCAACTAATTATAGTCACCCAAAAGCAGCAATGTGAAGATGAGATTTATGGACAAAACCCATTCTCATTTCTAACCATTATTCAATTTTAAAGTGAACACTACTGAAAATTACCTGGGAGCCAATACTTCTCCAAGTGCACTAGACAAGCCTCTATGGAAATCTTCATTCACTGGTGACACAGGAGGTGCAGATATAGAAGTGATTCCAGGAGAAGGAGTATGGAAAGCTGGTCTTGGCCTTTCAGGTGGTATTTTCTCCTCAGGTATATATGACTTTAATCCAAACTATGAAAGAAAGTTGATTTATTTATTGCTTAGTTTCTTAAGTGACTTCAAATTGTTTCAGGTTTAGGAACACTCAGGTTGGAGGAAATATTGGACACTAACCATGAAGTTTCATTCTACTTGCAGCCACCATAAGGTAATCTCATCATACTACTCAGAGGAAAAATATTATGTATAACTTTCAATACAAGATTCTATGTTACATGACTCCTCCTCCTTGGTGGGCAGCTTCAGACAAATAAAATGACATAATAAAATGTAACCTGTGTACTATATTAGCTTGTGCAAAACAAAACAAAACTAAGCAGTGAAACATTGTTGGCATATATTGTAAATCAGCTAATCTGACTAGAACGTGATTAAATTACCTCCATCAGAACAACCCAAAAGGAGCTTTCATAGTAAGTACTCAATATTGCATTTTCTTTTTAGTGGAAGAAAGCATCTCACAACGAGACATGCAAAACCTAATGTGATGCCTAGACATAAAAGGTGCCTCTACCACATCTGCTTATCCAATCAAGGTAATCCTGCATGATACAGAATTATTCCCCATTTGCCAACATCTTCTATTCCTCCTTTCAACTAAAAATATAGGCACAAGCCAAAAAAGAAAAATGCTTTTTCCTTTTCTCCTGAAAACATAAGGGTGTCACAATAATGAGCACAAGCCCATTATCTGTGCTCAGTCTGGAGGACCTAGGCTTCCAATGCATAATATCAGGTTGCAAAATACTTGTTTTGAATAGCATTCGGTGTTTATAAGGAACAAAGCACAGCAAAAAAGGAATGGATGCTAGGCTTTAAAAATTCACTTCAAAAAAGCAATTATGTACAAAGAAAGAATGGTTAGGCTGTATACAATAATGTATGTACAATATACAGTATATATACAATAATGTTAGCACACAACTACAGAACTAGATCACATACAAATTGTTACCCTCAAATTGTTACACATTTATAATGTTGGTTTCAATACTATAAGAGCATTTGTTTAATGAAGTGTTTTAAATGTTATTTTGGTTAGAATTGAATAACATTTTGAAAAGCAGCCTTTGTTTCCCATTTTGCCAATTCAGAATACAATCTTATCTAATGCATTATCTGGAGTGAGTTCTACTGAATTTAATCAGATTTATTTCTGAGTTAGACATGTATATTAAAAGCTCAAAAGTTGGACTTAGAATTTAGAAGATAGAATGGGATAGTTCAAAAGGCAAACATAAATACATTGGTACTTTCAAACTCTTTAATTAAATACATAACTAGTGCTTCCTCTGTTATGACCTCCTTATTTCACTGGACTATAACCATGTATAACATTAAAACAATGACAATTCCCTAAATCTCAGTTGAGAAATAAATTTAAAAAATGATTTCAATTTTCTTAAGTACTCTTTCTTTAACCAGTTCATATTTTGAAATTAAGAAAATACCAAAGTAGATTTTCAAGGGATTATGAAAATTATCAGTTTTCAGCCAACTAATTCAATTTTAATGCAGTTTTTTCCCTTCAGATATTAGCTATACCTACATTCATGTTCTTCCGTTATAGCTTATTTTGAGATACAGATTGTCCCACCATACATTTTCCAAGGCAACTATATTCTATCCTATGTACCAAGACAGTCATATGATCTATCTCTTGTGGATACATATCATTGAGAACAAAGGGTATTTCTAGATTATAGTGACCCACAATTCAATAATTTATTTGCCAATAATCAACAAATTAAGATACCTGAAAATAATAGCTATTTTTGATAAGGCAATGCAGCTTACTCTTTCTTTAAAAAAATAGATTCCATTACATAATGACACTATTAATGATGTAACAGAACACCATCTAGTAAGAATGTATGATATTTATATATAATATTCTACCCAGCAACAAGCTTATAGAAGACATTCTATTAAGGTCATGGATTGGATTGGATGGGGGAACAGAAACAATATCAAAAATACCACAATTTACATACAGTGATGACTGTAGGTTTCTGAACCCTTTTGAATATTCAATATTTCTGCATAAATATGGCCTAAAACACGCCCTAAAACTATAAAGAGCACCCAATTAAACAAATGAATCAAAAGTGAACAAGTATATCACTTATTTGAGGAAATCGATCCAAAGCTACGTATTTTGCAAAAATATGTGATCCTTTGCTTTCTGTAACTCAAGTGTTCCCTTAAGGCAATAATACCTGCAACTAAATATTTCCAATAACTAGTTATTCATCCTGCACATTGGCTTGGAGGAATTTTAGCCAATTCTCCCTTACAGATCAGTTCCAACTCAGAGATGTTTATGGGTGTCTTTGCATTAACGGCTCATTTCAGGCTCTTCCACATTTCCAGAGGATTAAAGTCAGGACTTTGAGTTGGCCATTCCAAAACATTAACTTTCTTCTGCTTCAACAATTGTTTGGTTGAATGACTTGTGTGCTGCATGACCTGCTTTAACTTGAGCTTCAGTTCACAGGTACACTGATATTTTCCTCCTGCAGAATTTGCTGGTACAATTGAGAATTCATAGTTCTTTCAATGACATCAAGCCATTCTGGTCCAGAGGCAGCAAAGCAGAGCCAAACCATGATAATGCCATTTTATTTCCCAAATGAGATACGGTTCTTATGCTGGAAGGCAGGGTTTGCCTTTCACCAAACACAATGCTTTGAGAAAAACAAAAGTTAAAAAATTCTATTTTGGTGTTATCTGTCCATAGGAGATTCTGTTATGTGACTCCGATCAAGCCCATATAAAGTTCAGCTGTTCTAATAGAATTTTTCTGGTATTTACCCAACTGCTTCTTACAACAAAATGCATGGTCTACAAAGAGCTACAAAGCATCTAATGGATCTCATTGTTGGATGGTGTCAGTCAAGAGAAGGGAATAATTTTTTTTTCAAGCATTGGCTATACCATGGAACACAGTGAAGATGGTCATCAACAGGTGGAGAAAATATGGCACAAGAGTCACATTACCAAGAACTGGTGTCCAAAACTAAAGAATGAACAAGAAGAAAACTTGTCTGAGAGGCTGCCAAGAGAACTACAGCAACATTAAAGGAGCTGCAGGAAATTCTGGCAAGTATTGATTGTGACTATATGTGACAACAATCTCCTGTATACTTCATATGTCTGGGCTGAGGTTAGGGTGGCAAGAACGAAGTCTTTTCTTACAAAGAAAAACATCCAACCCTGACTACATTTACAAACCTACATCAAGTCAAAAAGCATGTGTTATGGTCTGATGAAACAAAGGTGGAACCTTTTGGCCATAATTTCAAAAAGTA
Source organism: Pseudoxenodon macrops (assembly GCA_032467955.1). NCBI lineage: Eukaryota > Metazoa > Chordata > Lepidosauria > Squamata > Pseudoxenodontidae > Pseudoxenodon > Pseudoxenodon macrops. The sequence goes on from JANHFT010001255.1 coordinate 16,960, forward strand.
TGTTTGGTGCAAAAACAGCATGTGCGTCACCAAAGGTACATCATATCCGCAATATAGCATGGTGGTGGCAGCATTATGTTTTGGGGCTAGAAAAGAACTGAATAATTAACTCACCTTTTTCTCAGGGTCTACAACTCCCGACACAGCAACAGAGAGTTCAAGCTCCTTTTCACTATTAAAAGATAAAAGGAGAAACCCACTTTCACTGAGGATTAAGACACATATTAACTTGAGATATTTTATTTATCTAAGGTAATTCAGCATAATAATCCAGATCTTTCAGATTCAAGATGAACAACCAACCCCATTGGGAAAGCTATAGTTTCATCTGCTCAAGCCATTGTAATCAGTGCTCTGATACGATAAAGGCCAACAGATCGTCCTAATGATCTATGATATAAACTAAATCCCTCAATTCAGAAATCCATAGCTGGCCGATACTTCTGTTAGAATTAATAAAAAGGAATTAAAAATATCAACATTTTTCAAAAGACAGATCTCAAAGGAAGGAAAGACTCAAGAATGTCCAAAATTTACCACATAACTTTTTAATCTTGTATTTTGGACATTTCCTTCATCTCAACCTGTAACTATTGTAGCCTTTTTAAAAATTATACAGCATTTTACTATACATTTTGGCCAATTTAAAACAACATTCTTTTAAATATTGAATCAAATTTCCTTTTGTTATAAAGCAAAGTTACACAAATCAGCACATGAATACTTGCATTTTGCATTATATCCTGTTTCATACTTATGAAAATTCTTAACAAAATACTAGAAAAAATTAAAATTTTAAAGAAATGTATTCTGTGTATATCCAAAGCTGCTACAATCAGATTTGTGAAAGCTCATCCAACTACCGATATATTATCTACAAAATGTGTTGCTTTAAAAGCTATATATTGTAGTTATGTATATACTTCAGAGAAATATTCTTTTCCAATATGCAACTCAAAGATTAAAATACAATTCAGACAGAAAAGAAGTTATACAATTATCATGTATATGTATAATTTTATGCAAGTGCTAACATAGATGAATCCTATGTAATGATCACATTACTGTACTTGAATTCACACTATTTGAAGTGATCTATCTATGATTAAAGGGACACAGTGGCTCAGTGGCTAAGATGCTGAGCAGTTCGAATCCCTAGTGCCGCATAACGGAGTGATCTCCTGTTACTTGTCCCAGCTTCTGCCAACCTAGCAGTTCGAAAGCATGTAAAAATGCAAGTTGATAAGTAGGGACCACCTTTGGTGGGAAGGTAACAGTGTTCCGTGCACCTTTGGCATTTAGTCATGCCGGCCACAGACCACAGAGACGTCTTCGGACAGCGCTGGCTCTTCGGCTTTGAATCGGAGATGACCACTGCTCCCTAGAGTCGGGAACAACTAGCACATATGTGCGAGGGGAACCTTTACTTTTACCTTTACCTATGATTAATTGGTTCCAACTCAATAGAAATAGGCAATTAAAATGTTTAAATATAAAATGTTATGTGTTTGTTAATGAAGTATTGTATAACAGTAAAAGAGGGTAAACCCATCTACAAAATGTATGTTCTTAACTTGTATATTCTGTTGTAGTTTTACAACATTAATCTCTTTTTTCTGAGTGGAACCTTCCTTTCCTCCATTTTCCTCACAAAATTATTAGCATCTAAATCCCCAGTGGCAACTGTGCATGAACTTGCCCCAAATGCACCACATTAGCCTTGCACTAACTGAATTCTGGATTGCCTTAAGATGATCAATTTATAATTTGTACCAAATCTGATATTGTACTATTCAAACTAATTGCAATCTACCTGTAAAAATAAGTGTTATTATTAATCAAGAATGAAATAATTTTTAACCATCAGTCTTCTATTACCGTCTCTTATTTCTTTGCTGCTCAGCCATTTGCTCTATTAAATCTTGCCTATATTGTTCTTTTCTTTTCTGAATAAGGTCTCTGTCTTGACTTCCTAAAAAACACAGAAGCAAATATCTTTATCTTCATGCAAAACTATGCCATATTTATTCCTATTGCTTAGCTCCATTAACATTGTAACTATAGTAAGAAAAATCTTTACATCCAGAAACTGAATTACAGCTTATTCACTAGATAACAAATGAGATAAAATGGTTCTGAACTCCCACTTGAATTAATAATTAAATGGTACTCTGCTGTTATTTTCATATGACTGAAAAATCAGTAAGAACAATTTTCAGAGAAACAATAGTACAGCAATGATATCTTACTTAACTAGGAGAAATCTGCTACATAGGAGGCTACATTAGTAATGGGAGGTACTGTATCTATGTGGATGGTGCTCCCAACACAGACAGCTCCTTGAAGAGAAAGAGTTGCTGTTGACTTTGACATCAGAGATGGGATGCAGAAAAAAGCAGCTGGACTCATGTATTTGAAATATGCGTAGTCCTCATTTAAGGTCCAGCAAGTATTCTAACTATGCTAAACAAGGGGAATGAGTCCTCATAGTTGCAGCCGTCACAAAGTCACTACAGTCACAAAATTCAGGCTCTTAGCAACCAGTTTGTAATGATGCCATTGTAGGGTCCCAAAGTCATATGATCACCATTTATGACCCTCACTGCCAGCTTCCTTATTGATTTTGCTTGTCAGAGCAAAGGCAGAAGATCACAAATGGCAATCAAGACACTGATTGTATGGGATTTGCCTAACAATGCCAACTGGGACTGCCAAAACTACCATTATAAGCCGGCAAGGTCACATTCAATTTACTGAACTTATATAGAACTCCATTTCACTTGCATGTAAGTACAATTCCCTCCTCCTAAGTCAGTTGCCCCACCCTGAGTCCAAGTGACTGAACTGGTCTCTAACTGCTGTTGATAAATGCAAGGTCTATGTGCAAGTAATACTCTGTCTGCTCATAAAGTATTGATAAAGGTTGTGGACCTCGTGTGTGTATAAGTGAGACATGGCTGATAAAGATGGGCTTATCAAAAATCTGGTAAATTGAGTTTTAGATTCTATAGCTATTGTGATGCCAGGATCAGAATAAAAAAGTTTTGTAATGACTAGACTGGGAATATGTGCATGAAATTGGGCTATTCTGACAAGCTGAGGCTGCTGCTGGGATACCAACTATCTATCTCCTTGACAATGGCCTCCACAACCTCTTGGGTCTCAGCTGCTGGCTAGAATTCCTGAGGAGGTTGCTTCAGTGGGCCTTTTCGTAGTCATCAATCCTAATTAGGTCCTTGGTTTAATTAGGAGCTAAGGATAATGAAACAACTGAACAATAATTACATGTAGTATCAAAATATAACTTTTTTAGCATCTCAGTTTTTCAAACATACCAAGTATTAGTCCTGTGGCATATGGAGCAGTCTGTGCTTGCTCAATAGGAGAATTTCCTTGACTTCTGAAATGAAAAATGAAAAATTGGCCACTGAATCATTTTTTTAAATATAGAAAGTTTAAGCCAACTTAGAATAGGATTTAATGGTAAATCCTAAAGTATCCAAAATATTATTTAAAGGTATAACTGACAAAGTTGCAAAAGTGTCAAAACAGATGCTGATAAAAATTGTGCTAGTCCCAGAGGCACACACATCATTCAATCATTCTTCTACAGGAAATCAATTAATGCTAGTCCTCAATTAATGATTTATTCAGTAACCATTCACAGTTACAACAGCACTGAACAAATGGTACTTACCCCTGGTCCCTGAAGCTATGGCTGTTAGTTAATCACAATACTTTTGAAGGCCTCAGGAGCACACATTTATGATTGGTGTTTGTTCATTTTACGTTAAAATATATGTATAAATTTCCTTCAAAGTTTCTGAAAACTACTCAACATTACGAATACGGAATAAGTATGATACAATAATGTTCTGAATACAAAATGAGGTAGCTGAACTGCAGTGGTATAGAATAATTGCTAGCCTTAAGCTTTAATTGTCTAGGATAGGGAGGGCTAGAATGGGGCAGCTGGACTCAGGGACAAAGATGCTTACCATCATTCACCTCAAAGTACATTAATAAGGAAAGTAAACTTACCTTTGGGCATGAAAGACCCGTAATGGTTTTTTGTCATAGTCACTTTCATATCGAAACCTGGGATCCATTTCATCATTTATTTCAGGATCAGGATCCTCATCCTTGTCATGTCTTTGGGAATAGTTATCCGGTTTGCCATCCAACTTTCCTTGCTTTCGACTGGAAATGTTCAGTTTTTCATCAAGTGTTTTATTCAGTAATGAATCCCCAAAACTAGGTTCAATATCTTGTTTATGTTGTTGGCCTAACAATAATCTTGTATTTGATAATCCATCATAGGTATCAGTAGATGTATAAGCGTCTTTCTTGCTGGATTCTTCATCTTTTTGAAAAGACACATTTGGAGCATATAATTCTGATTGGATTCTGCTAACAGCAAAATTTTTCTTATGGGTATCTGGGTCATGCTGTTGATACAAGACAAATATTTAAAGTCTAAATACAACAAAATTATTTTGGTTTTATTTGTTTCAATTTTAAATCACATTTTAATTTTAATTAGCCATTTTCACAAACACTCAAAAAGCGAGAGGAAATGTAATGGCACATTAAATAACCACAATGAATTGCTTTCAATGTAAGACAGGCAATGCAACATACAAATTGGAAGGAGTTATGTTTGGTAATGCCATAATTTTAAAATATTCTGTCAACAAAGATCAGATTAACCCCCTATATTTGTTTGGGCATCAACTTAAACTTTTTATATTTTTCTAGCCATTTAATCTTTTATAAATTTAATCTGGTACCTGGTTGAAATGGCTTTATATTTCAGGTTCTCCCCCCCCCCGCCCACTTTTATGGGGGATATTGTATAATTTTGAAACAGTTGACATGTCATTTTATTTGTATTCTATTCTATTTATATGAGGCGATAGGTAGTCTAGGCACTTTTAAACTAAATAGAAAGAAAAGATATACCAAAAATATTATCATTACTTTTCCCTCTCATTCACATATTTACAAATGGTAAGCAAAAGTAAAAGGTTAAAAAGAGTGGGTTTATATGATGTCATATAAACACTTTCTGATAAAAATCTAGAAAAACACCAGCCAATATTATATTGCCTCAACTGTCCACCATTGTCTCATAAGTACACAGAAATCTATCATTATAAGCTAATGGATTTATATAAAGGAATAGAAAAAAAAGATTGTCAATCCCCAATTAATCTTTTCTTGCAGTTTAATCATTTGTATCATTCCATTGTTTCCAGTATGATTGAAAAAAAATCTATCTTTTACCTCTATTTGTTTCTTCCCTACTCTTCTTAACCTTTCATTCCATTCTTCCTTTTCCCTGAGATACTGATTGTATTCCTTGTTTCTTTCAAGTCTTAACCTGTCCTAGAACAAATATCAGAAATTGCACAGAAGCAGCAAAAGGTTTTAAACCATAGGGACGTAATTTTTCTATATATGAAGCAAGATTGCAAAAAAGCTCAGATTTCAATTTTATACGTATGATCTGTTAGCATATAAAAACATGGAGACTCTACATGTAATTAAAATCAAGGTTCTGAGGTTTATTTAGAATTTCATATTCCAGGGGATCACTACAATGCAAAATGAATTTTGCCAAAGCACAATGAAGTTTCACCTGAACAAGGAAATAATAATTTGAATTCATTTTTGAAAGTACAAGATCTGCTACTTTTTTTAGAATTAACAATATAAAATCAGAAGGTAGTACCCTGAACATTTCCCCTGAAACTTGGCTGTTCGATCATTTATACATACCAGCAGGAATACAGTACTCTTATTAACTATCAAAACACATGGGGAAATTATTTTGAAATCGGAAGTTGGTAAAATAATACGTAGACTAGGTATCTTTTTTTAATGGAACCAAAAGAATTTGAATTTAAATCTTACTTTACACCACTCATTGCAACAAGTTAGTTTTGACTGTTAATCTTTTTATTTTCTAATTTGTAAGTTAAAATACACCAAAATGTATATTTGCAAATCCCAACAGTTCTGCAAATTGTTTCAATTCCCAACAACTTACCTTAGCTGATCTTCTGTCGCAAATAGGAAGAGAAAGTCCCTGAGTATATGGGTCAACTTCACCTGATGTTAAATATCTTTTCTATAAAAAAATATAATAAATATATATTTAAATCAAATTATTTGTATATGTTGTAGAAATAATTTAAAGATAATATAAACTGCTAATCAATTTGTATATTCTGTATTGGTTATATTTCGGTAATACAGAATTATCAATTTTGCAGTGAAATCAAATAAAGAATGGAGCATCAGTACAGATAAGATGATATGAACAGAAAACTATGAATAGCATGTGAAAATCATTTTTTTAATGGTGGGACAGCTGCAAAACAAAGCCAAGCACAAAGACTGATTTTTCACCCAAGACTTTTTAATAGCACATTCAAATAAAGTGAGATATTAATTTGAAGAGTAGCATAATGCAAGAATCATACCTTTTTTTTTGCCTTTGACATACCCTATAAGTTTGGAAAACAGATTTCATCTTAAAGAATATTCTGACAACAGTAGTTCTGAATATTTTTTCCTTCTTTAGACAAATAGTGGAAATTGAAAACAATTTAAAGAAGCTGATTCTTTAAAAGTGCAGTAAATAATATCTAATATATCAATTTCCACTATTAACTTTAACTACTAAAAACATTGCCAATGTTTTGGAAAACTGTCACTGGAAATTCTTCTATACATATTGAGGTTATTATCTTTGCTAGTGTATCATCACACAAACTCAAGCACATATTGAAAATTCAGCACAAAAGGATTTAAAACATCTGGAAGTAGATGTAGATAATAATTGGTTATTAACCAAGTTTGTTCTTCCTGCCATTACCTTATGAACTATCATATATATATTAATGATATTCGATATGATATAAAACATAATATTTTCTGCTAATTCATCTTTTGATGTTAATGATATACTAAAGTTATTTTTCTATTTCTCTAATCCAAATTCATGTCTCACTTTTTTGTACTGAACATATAAATATTCTTCTGGGATTTTTTTTGACTGCGTCTATTTTTCAGGCATTACCTTCTCTTGTTCCCTTCTATTTCCAGCTGTTTCTTCAATATTTTTATCTTCCATTTATCTATAAGTAAAATCCCTCTAACATATTTAATCTAGATAGATGTACCATTTCACTAAGCCAGTGATGGCGAACCTTTTTCCCCTTGCGTGCCAAAAATGGTGGTGTGCATGCCAACGCATGCGCGCGTGGCCCCCTCCCTCCCCATTGGGCTGAAGCCTCCAGAGGATGAAAAACGACCCAACGGGACTTCCTTTTTGCCCGTTGAGCTGTTTTTCACCATTTGAATGTGAAAAACGATCCTACGGACTTCCGGTTTGCTTGTGGGGTCATTTTTTATCCTCCGGAGCCTTCAGGATGCTTCCCTGAAGGCTCTGGAGGGTTTAAAACGGCCCAGCAGGCAAATCGGAGTCACTTCCGGTTTGCCCGTTGACTCATTTTTTTACAGGGCAGCACCTCGCGTGCCCTCAGAAATGGCTCTGCATGCCACCTGTGGCATACGTGCCATAGGTTTGCCATCACGGCACTAAGCTTTCCTCTTCAGATGAGAAAACACTAGCGAATGCATCATTTTCACAGTAGTTTGGAAGGCTATTCTCCAAATCACACCTTCCAAACCATCACAAGAATGGGGCCCATGTGCAAGATGGAGTGAGGCAACAGAAAAATAAGTCGACCTGGGCATGATGGGGTAAGGAGAGAGTCTGTGCAACAGTGGGACTAGCTGGCCAACTCCTTCCACAGACATATGTGTCTGTGGCAGGGGTGGGTTCTAACTTACCTCACTGCCGGTTTGCTGTCTTTCACGCTGCATGGGCGCGCACATGCGCAGTAGAAAAAAAT
>JANHFT010001255.1:35826-51029 GCA_032467955.1 Pseudoxenodon macrops
TTGCCGCGTGCTCCGGAAAGGCCCAGGCGCCGGCGGGTGGTCCAGCAGCGGCTCCCGCCGATTTTTCTCAGTCTCAACCGAAGCTTCTCACAGCGCTCCGCCTTTCTCGGGGAGGAACCGAAAAGGCTGGGGGGGGAAAGCGGGGAGGGAAATAGGCTGCGTACCAATGGCGCCTTCTACTGCCTGGAGTCAAAAGCGCATCCGGATTTAGGAGAGAACCCGTTGCTCCTGTGCTTGCGTGGTGGAAAGGATAGATCTTTTGGGTAGCCTTTAATCCGTTTGCAGCGCTCTGTGCAAGCTCAGAAACCCCCTTGCCAACAGGCATGACAGACGTTCCAACAGGATTCTTTCTTTCTTTTTTTTGTATCATCGAATCAGTCTTGAATTCTGGCGACTGCCAGGATGAGCCCCTGCAAGTTTTATTGGCAGAACTTCAGAAATGGTTTATCATTGCCTGCTATATAATAAATTGGCTCTTTTTAGGCTACAGCAAAATAGGAGGGGAGGAACCCGCAGTTTTTCTAGAGTCTAGACTCCAGACACTTCATTAGCTAAGGACTTTGAGAAGAGGAGCAGCCAACGTTCAGTCATGTGAGAGTGAACTGCAAGCATGCACTGCAGATTCTGATCAGAGTTCTAACCAGCTGGTATGAAGAAATATGTTGATTTCATTCACAAACAAATAAAAGCAATCAGGTTCCTTGGTAAGCAGGTGAAAACCATGTGTAAGAGTTGTTTTTTACCTTAAACAGATGTGTAAATACAACAAACACTAATTGTGGGGATGGGGCAGACATGAAAACCTAAGTCAAAAATATGACAGTTATTGTAAAAAAAGGAAGTTGCCAGCTTATTATATCAAAAAGGCTAAATCATTTTGATCACTTAGTATTATTTCAAAAACCAAAGCTAAATAATTATCTGGGATAAGGATCAGAAATAACTGGAAACACATTCTGTTAATGCTATGGTCCAAGTTCACTCCATAGGTGTTAACAAATGCACAAATTCCCATCCAGCCATTGGCAAGAATTCTTCAAATTCCAACACATCTGAAAACTCTGTTTTTCTATTCTATTCACATCTGACCAAATTAGGGAAGTTTGTTGTCTCATTTAGCTATCAATATATCTAAAATGCATAACAATTACCAAATTACATTTGCCCCAGCTTTTCAATTATATAAACTTTTAAAAGTCTGTCTGCACGTATCCTTTCTTCGCAGAGATGCAGTCATCATCCAGTCCCATCTTTAAATACAATGGAGAAAGGCTGCCAGAAGCACACAGAGATCTCGTAGATCGGTGTTTCTCGAACTCAGCAATTTGCCAATATTCGTCGGAACTGGCATGCTGGTTGGGGAGTTCTGGGAATTGAAGCCCATACATATTACAATTGCTAAGACTCAGAAACATTGTCTTGGATGGCCTGGGGCTCACCCCGGACACACACCTGGCGCGCGGAGTAAACCAAAGGCGAGGCCAGCCCGGCTCCTGGGAGACTAATCCCACCGCTTGCCTTTAGGGGGCAAGCTGGAGACTTCGCGGAGCGGGCGGAACCATTCGCTAGGAACGACTGTTCTCTCCTGACTTCCGGTTTGCGCTGTCCGACAGCGGACCGGGAGGTTCCTCCTCCCCGAGGCGGTTCACAGGGAAGCAGAGCCTGCTTTGGGTCGGCCTGACAAGCCGGTGAAATGGCGACTGCCGGCCCTTCGGGGAGCGGGATGGCCCAGAAGACGTGGGAGCTGGCTAACAACATGCAGGAGGCACAGAGCATCGACGAGATATACAAGTATGACCGCAAGCAGCAGCAGGAGATCCTGGCGGCCAAGCCATGGACCAAGGAGTAAGTGGGTGTCTGGGCGACAGGGAAAACCGCCGCTGCCTCTGCGTTCGTCGTTCTCTGCCGTGGTTCAGAGAGTTCTGCCGGCTGCCGAGGTCGCTGCCCGGTCCCATGGCCAGGAAAAGCGGCCGATGCATGCAGCAGCGATGGTGCACTTGCCCCAGAGGTAGCCTGATCAGCAAGGCGGATCTGGAGAGGATGGGGAGATAGAAAAACGGGTCTAAGGAGAGATTGCATTTCTCAGGGCAAGTGACCAGCTAGATAATAGGGGTGAAGGATTTATATTTAAAAACAGAGCTGGGAAGTGTGGATTTTGCAGATGGTAGGGAGGTAGAAATAATGGGATTTGGCACTCACGGATCTTAACAAAAAGAAAATAACATCAAGGATGAAATCAAGGAAAGTGAAGATGGAATTAAATTGGGTGAAGACAAGCATGCTTATTGGAGGATTGTAGTTCCCATCAAGCAAATACTGACATTTAATAACATGTCCACTGTATTTTAACATTACATAGTTAACCCATGTAGTTGAGTCTTTCTCCTCTTGCTTGTAACCATGATACAAACATGTCCTGGCAATCTCTTTTTTTCCCCTGCCATGATTCCACAACATTGGCTTTATCTCATCTCTTGCCCAGTTATAAAGTATTGTTTTCTTCCTTTAGCCAACAGCAACCTACAACAGTTTTAGAGTATAGAAAATGTGATGCGCTTTGCTAATGATTCTGTCTGCAGAACATCAGATGATCCACAGGGAGAGTCTCTTTCGAAGTTACAAACCTCCACAGCCTACTATTTCTTATTAGCGTGATTCTTTCTCAAATAGCCATGAATGCTGAATTATCCCAAGGGCATAGCATTGAAGCCATTTCCTACATTCATATAAATGCCTTATTAAAAATAAGGAAAATAAAGAATACTGCAATATGACATTAGACATTAAATTAATTAAATAAAAATATGTTATTGTGAAACATAAACGTTTCACTTTGACAGTTGACAGTGTCATTCATTGGAACACTAATATCTGTCATGATGATTGAGCTGTTACATAATACTGTTTTCAATTTATCCAGCATGATATAGTCTAGAAAATCAGTCTATTAAGAATGCCCAAATCCCATTTTCCTCTTTCTCTCCTACTTGAGCAGAGAGGTCTCATTTGTTTTTCTTTCTCTTTCACTGCATGAGAATTCTTCATTTCTTTGCCTAGCAAAGAGATATTTTCCTCTCCTGACCCAGGATAGAGATCCTTGCAGAGGGGCTGCAAGAGCCTTCTTTTTGTCTGCCTCGCCCTTTTCTCCCTAAAGCAGCTTGAGCCTTCTGGCCAGTATTTCTTCCCAAGCCTCACATCTCCACTGCCCCTGCTCAGAGTAGTATCATACCACCTGTCATCGAGTTCAAGGCTTTTAATTTAATTTGAAAAAGCCTTCACTCATTTTTTTAAAATAATATTATATGAGCAGTTAAGGGCTTCCAGAATATGTTCAACACAACCTGCCAATGGCTAACCAGGCTCCATTTTTGTTGGGAGATCCATAGTGTGCTCAGTAGGCTGTGGGGTTCCTGCCAGGCCACATCTTTCTTATTCACATGCCCAGCCTGCACATTTATACAATGCTACCAGCAAGCATGTTTAGAGATCAGAAAGCCAGAACAAAAGCATGAGTGACGGGCAATAAGATTGCATATTTTATGCCAATATAGTTTCTGATGTCTTGAGAATAGAAACACAACACTTTTCTTCCGCAATGCAAAAAAAAACTTTATTTAAGATGTATGTAGAGGTTATATACACAGACATTTTTACATGTATCCATGTATAATATGAAAGCACAGAATATTAAGATACAGAACACTGTAGCATATGAGAAAAAAGAAGGAATTCACTGTTTTAGAGGTAATTCTATTAAGTTAGGTATCAGAATAGTTCTTAAATTAAGCAGTGCTTTGAACCAAATTTCGCACATCCAGGCAATGCACAATATTATATAAATGTTTTACTGAATTATCAGACAATGTTATTTCATGGTTTTGCAATGTACCGTAATTCTATTTTATTTATTTAAAATAACTTGTAGTCTGTATCGTTGTCAATATTCTTACAAAAAAGATACAGATTACAAATATATACGATCTAGGAAATTAACAGTAAAAATGCCATGGATAATAAAAAGTTATTTATTTCATGAAAAAAATGAAATCTGTGCTGGATCCAAACATATTCCTAGAGAGCACATTCAGTAGAGAATTGTTCTAGGGAAAATCATGCTGCATACCATACATCTGAGCAGATGGTGAGTTAAATAATCCAGTCAGTCAATGACTTCATTAGGATTATATAAATATACAAAAAATTGCTTGTCTTGGGGTCATCACCCAAAATATTACAAAGAGAAGTTTATGTAATAGTGAAAACATGAATTTTGTGTAGTAACAATCTTACAATGGTGTGAAAAAGAAAGGCGTATATTACACTAGACGCAGTTTTGTATGCCAAATTTCAGGCTTCACCAAGAGCTGTTGGAACAAACAAATATATAGTAACTGATTCCCTGTTTTTTGGTAGATAGATTCTCATTTTAAGTCTTAAGTCCCATCTTACGATGTTGGATATTTATCATGTTTATAATTTCAGAATTGTCAGATTTTCTTTTCTAAATGTCTACCTCTAGTTACACTTTTTGTAACACCTCCATTATCAAAATTTCTAGATATTTCAAAAACTTTAATATATTTTTGTTCTCTTAAAGATTAATGGTGGATTTTTATTTTTTTTCTTATGACCTAAAAATAACCTAGTGGTTTTATGTCCAATAGAGCCATTATGCTTAAATAATGTGTGTGTATTTTCCTTTCTGTAATAATTCAGTTTTATTATAAAGATATTTGGTCTTTTCCTTGCAGCCACCATTATTTCAAGTACTGCAAAATTTCTGCTTTGGCTCTTCTGAAGATGGTCATGCATGCTAGATCAGGAGGCAACTTGGAAGTGATGGGCTTAATGCTTGGAAAAGTAGATGGTGAAACAATGATCATAATGGATAGTTTTGCTTTACCAGTGGAAGGCACTGAAACCAGAGTTAATGCTCAGGCTGCTGCATATGAATACATGGCTGCGTATATTGAAAACGCAAAGCAGGTAAAAGAAGAAAAACTTCTATTTTAGCAAGTTATCTGAATTCAGTTGTGGATCCAGAGACACTTAGATGATAATCTTTAAATTGAGTGTGCTTTGCCCTTGAACTTAAATGAGATGAACTTGATTTTACACTGATCATTTTTTGCTATGGTCATTAAGCAAATCACCACAGGCAGTCATTAAAGCAATAATGCAGTAGTTAAGTGAATCCGTCTTCCTCCACTGACTTTGCTTGTCAGAAACCTTCTGGAAAGGTTGTAGATGTTCATCATGTGGACCCAGGATGCTGCAATGACTGTAAATAAATACGGATTGCCAAGCAGCAGAATTTCTTTTCACTGCACCACAAAGACGTTGTGAGAGTCATATTAGGATTGGTCATAAGTCACTTTTTTCAGTGTTGTCATAACGTTGAATGGTTATTACTCAGTGGTTAAATTGAGGGCTACCTGTATATTCACAATATATCGTATTGTGATTCTGAATATTCTGTGTAAATAAAATCTGCAGTTTGCTAACAATCCCCAAAACTGGAGTGGTTATATTAATTAATTGTATTTTGAGCAATGTGCTTTCTTTCCTCTTTGTTCTTGTGGTTTTGGTTAGGTTGGTCGTCTAGAAAATGCAATAGGCTGGTATCACAGCCATCCTGGCTATGGTTGTTGGCTTTCAGGAATTGATGTCAGTACACAGATGCTTAATCAACAATTCCAAGAACCCTTTGTAGCTGTGGTTGTGAGTATAATATTAGAATTTGTGAACTAAACACTAAAATACGTCCGAGAGCCAATTTCTGCAGTATTGTGTGAACAGGATGGGGTGTTTATTTTTGCTACTTGCTGGATTTTTATGTGCTCATCTGAATGTTATTTTAAAAATTAAGAGGAGCCTTTCAAGTTAAATTAGTATAACAACTAGAAACCCCAAACTAATTGTACGCAGTTTAGCACAATGTTTTTAAAATACTAATGCTGGAAGAATAAGTCTATTTGTATGTAGTTTAAACCAGGCATTAGAGTCCATATATACATACCATACATGTACTCACACGCCAATCTGGCAGGAGAACAGCAAGTATAAACAAAAGTTTACTAGAGATGGGAAGTCCCTAAAATAATTCATGTACGATTGCAATAATAAAATCATACATTTTACGTAGGAATAATATTTAACTGCTTTTTAGGAATGTATTGTATATGTTAACTCTGAATACATTTTACAGATTGATCCAACAAGAACAATATCTGCAGGAAAAGTAAATCTTGGAGCTTTTAGGACATATCCTAAGGTAACAACACTATAACCAAAGTTATATAACATAAAAGTGGAGTTTTGCTTGGATGAAGTCCATAATAAGACATCATAGTTATTTATATTCTCAGGCTTCCAAAAATCTAGCATTATATTGCAGAAGGAGACAATTATATAGAATACCGTATTTTCATTACATAGAATATTTTCATATCAATCTGTTTGTGATCCCAATACATGTCACTAGTATGTGAATAGTGAGACAATCACAGCAGAAAGTGACCATTCACTGTTCTTGATTTTTTCTGTTCAGGTTATCTAGTCTAATTTAGGAAATTCATCTCTGTATCAAAAGTCTTTTAAAATTTACACAGGGGAAAAAAAGATGTCTTCCTTAGAGAAAAGACAGATTGAACAAGCTGATAGAAAATTTACCTTATGAATTTAGGATTTCCTGTGTTAAAAGTATTTCTCTTTAGCCCTTTCAGAGGCACGTGATTTCTACACTTGAGGGAGAGCACTTTGTCAATGAATTACTAACAAGGGCTAATGCAGAAGTCACAAATTACTTATGGAAGCACTTCTTTTTTGAGGACAGTTTCAAGAACTGGGGATTAGAGCAGAATTTTCATTCAAAAGATAATGTGTCCCTCAGGTTGCTTCCTGAAAATTTATAAACCTCCGGATGAAATAGAAACTGAACAAAAATTTATAATTTAATTAATAGGATGTTGCTATATTTCCATTCCTTGTACTAGTATGTTTTATCTTTCAGGGCTATAAACCTCCTGATGAGGGCCCTTCTGAATATCAGACTATCCCACTTAATAAAATAGAAGATTTTGGAGTGCACTGTAAACAGTAAGATATTATCTTTTAATATAGCAGCTTTGGAATGTTTTCCAATTTGGAAAGAAAAATACAGCTACTTGAAATTATCTAAATCATACAAATATATTGTGTTGTAGGTGTATGCATTGCTTTGTTTTTGCTTTGGAACAAAAAAAGAGCAGATGTGCATAATTGTTATGGCTTTCAATGAAACTCTTTTAAATAGGCAAATCTGATTTGCTGAAGTATAGCAGAAAATTTGACCCAAACAGTTTTGATGAAAAAGCATTCAGTATCTTCCTCAATGATGATTTTGCTCACGATTCCTATACATCAAGCAAACTAACTTGTCTCTATCCCACCCTCCCCATTTTTCTGTAATTATAATTGAGTAACTGTGCACATACACTATTAATCTGGATATGATACAACTTCAATATAATTCTTCAGAAGGTGTGTGTGTGTGTGTTTGAGAGAGAGAGAGAGGGAGATTGAATATAAGCCTACTGAACAGAGTTTTGTGCAACCTGAAGTGAAAATTACAAAACCATCGGAAAAAAGGTTGTTTCATTCTCTACTGTTTGATGGTACGAAATTTCTTTGTATACCCAAGATACAGTATTCCAGACCCTGAAATAATTTTTCTCCACTTTCTTTCCTCAGTTTTACTTTCTAGAATCTCATAAAACTTTATTAATAACATCTTTTCTTGATCGTATTAATGTATAGTACTCAATATATATGTATATAAAAGCATTTTTAAATATATTAAATTACCATCTATTCATGAGCTTACTTTGAAAAATGTTCTGTATGTCTATATAAACATTTTTTTTCATGAAACAGGTATTATGCCTTAGAAGTATCCTATTTCAAATCGTCTTTGGATCGCAAGCTGCTTGAGCTGTTGTGGAATAAATATTGGGTGAACACTCTTAGTTCATCTAGTTTGCTTACTGTAAGTATTGTGGAACACCTGAACATACAAAAGCAGATTACTAACAAGCTTAACACATAGACTTTGAAAGACTCGTTTGTGTTTCTGTAAGCTAAAAGATAAAAGGTCAAGAGGAGGGATTTCATAAAATGGATTACAAAATATACTAAAGTTTGGTGGTGCTGCAGGACACAGGTCATATATTCTTCAGTGTAACACTAAGAAGTACCAATTATAGAGAAAGCTCTGGAGACCACTTTTGTCTTCCTTTCTTTCTAACATGCTATATTGGTTGACTCAGCCTTCCATCCTTCCGAGGTGGGTAAAATGAGGACCCAAATTGTTGGAGGCAATATGCTGACTCTATAAACCATTTAGAAAGGGTTGTAAAGCATTGTACAGCGGTATGTAAGTCTTAAGTGCTATTGTTATATCCTTTTTTATTATTATTTAAGATTAAAAATCCTGTTTTGTCCATCTGCCTGCAAAGAGATTTCCATCCATTCCTTTTCCAGTAACTCTCTGCAGCTCACAAAAAATACTCTAGATAGGAGACCCAGTAGGGCAGATTTTGTGGAAACTTGAAAGTTGTGAGAGAGAAAAAGAAGTCAGATCTTATGTTCAAATAAAATAGGTGTTTAAGTAAAAATCTTGGGGAATTCTGTGAGTTGAAGTCCACACATCTTAAAGTTGCCAAATGTTAACGCTGTTCTGAAGCAAAGTGAAGCTATAGACAAAAACACTGCTCTGAAGCAAAATGAGGCTGTTGAATAATTCTGTGATTTAACCCTGCTCTGTGATAGAAAATAACAAACATTATCTTTTCAGCCAGTAATTAAATCACTTATTCCATAGCCATCATCTAAATCAAATCATATGCTTAATTTGTTCAACATCATCTTAATTTCTTAATTGCGTACGCACACGCACATGCTAATAGCATGGGTCGTAGCACTTTTGCAGTTACCATTAACTAGAGATATGCAACAGTTTTGATCCACAGCAGAAAAGGTGCTTCTGGTGGGGTAGGGGTATGCTTGCTTCACCTGTCAACATTATGCTTCTTTAAAGAGGTGCCCTGAATTGCAGTGGTTACTCCATGTCTCCTCCAAAGTACATTTCTGCTTGGTATCTAACCAGCTGCACTAAACCATGTAAATTCTGTGTTTAAAATTGACTATTTGCTCCACCTAGGAGTACTTAATCTATTTTGGTTGATCTTGGGAAAAAAACTTTGAGGGTGGACTTCTGTAGTATTTGGATGGGAGACAATCAGACTAAACAGGGTTGTAGACTAGATAGTGAAATTGAAAAATACACTGAAAGAAAGCATTGTCAAACCCCTATTGTTGCCAGGAAAAAAAACCCTCTACATGGATATAGATTTTAAATTTCATTAGCTTCTTTAGTATGGTGTCAGTGTTCCAAATATCATCCCTGATCAAATCAGACTCCAAGACAAAGCATTCCTCAAAGTTCCAATTTATTAGGAGAGACATGTTGACACAACTGGGAAAACACAAATCTGAAGATTTGCAGGTTTCCACCCCTCAGTTGAAAGTTCAAGAAAGTTCCTGTCCCCACACCCACAAGTCCGTCACATGGTCCAATCTCTTGCTGCCATGCTGGCAGGTTCGCCCATCTTGTTCTGGTCTGGTGCAAAGACAAAGGATGACCTTGGCATTCTAGAAAGAATGTTGTTATGGCTACATATCTTCAACTCCGTACTATTCCCCCTTCCATTTTCCCACAACAGAAAAAATGCATAGTAGAATAATAGAAAGTGTGGCAGGCCAAAGATCCAACAGACATAAATGGAGGCCTGACATATTGATTGTATAAAATAGCAGCACATGTGGAAATTGTGTTCATGATAAATCTTTTTCAAATGCAGAATGCTGATTATACAACGGGACAAGTATTTGACCTGTCAGAAAAATTAGAGCAGTCAGAAGCTCAACTGGGACGAGGAAGCTTCATGCTAGGTTTAGAATCTCATGATAGAAAATCAGAGGACAAACTAGCCAAAGCAACAAGGGACAGGTAAGGTCATCTTCATTTGAGGTTTTGGATTAAGAATAAAATACTTATTGTTAATATATGAAAATTTCATTCTTTTAATATTTAAGATACATTATTTTTCTTTGTCATCATTTAGAGCTCATAGATATGACTTTCATTTTTTTCATATCATCTAAATATTTTTATTTTTTATTAACCAAATGTATAAATTTCCCATCCCCTTGTAGAAGTGACGCTGAACAGCATCATATATATATGAAGAGAAATGATAAAATAATTTTAATGTATGTCTGTAATGTATGAAAGTATGCTTGTATATTGGGGAAATTGAGCCATTTTTCCATTTGACAATAGTCTGTTTAATGAGCTTTTGAGTGGATAGCTGATTGTTAATCCAAAAGGGGAGCTAACTTGCCTCAAGGCAGCCAACAATGTACCGGTATGTATTCCATCCAATCACATGGCTTTAAGAGAACTGCTGCTAGACTAGATAAAGTAAGATTTTCATTACATATACTAGCCACCTGTGTGTTTGCATTATCAATTTTAAAAACATGGATAACTAATGTATAGAATGAAATTCTGGCTTTATTTAGCTTAGTATTATCCATGGTCTAGCAGCAGCTTTCTAGAATTAAAATCTGTTTTTCTTAGTCTTGACAGGAAAAGGAAGTAATTGAACCTGAAGCACATGTGTTTAGTATCTGAATTATAGCCTTACAGATCTTCTATGGAATATAAAATGTGTAAAGAGTATAATGAGAAGAAAATGTTTGATATTTTAAGTAGTTTTTCACTAAACTATGTGACTTGCTGGGTTTTAGTTTGGCATATGTGAACCTGTCAGTGTAATTTGTAAACCATAATTTGAGATATATATACAGTGACTTAGCACAGTATACCTAGGCAATGTACAGTGTTTTGCAAATAATAGGAATGTGCCCCAATATTAGTCATTCCAAATGACTGACAAAATAACTTCAAGGAAAATAGAGGAATGATTGCAGAATATGATTATGTTGATTACATGTACTCAAAAGTTTAATTACAGAAGTTTGTTGAGACAATACTGTGTGAATGAATCTATTGCAAAGCATAGTAAGGAGTCCCTGCAGATTTTACTCTGCTAGTCATTGCCAACTATAGGGGACAGTGCTCATCTCCATTTCAAGGCCATTGAGCCAGTGCTGTTCAAAGTCATTTCCATAATCTTGTGGCCAGCATGATGTTGCAGAGAGCTGTTCCATTCCCACCAAAATTGTACCTATTTATCTACTCTCATTTGCATGCTTTTGAACTGCTAGGTTGGCAGGAGCTGGTGGGAGAATAGGAACTCACCCTGTTGCATGGCACTCAAGACTTCAAACCTGGGCTGCTGGCTTTCCAGCCAACAAGCCCAGCATCTTAACAACTGAGCCACTGCACTGCCCAATAGCATAGTACATAGAATGTTTTCTATATTGTAATTCAGGTCCATAATTTGTAATCATATAGCTACTTACAGAGAACATTGAGTTTATCTTTTAATTCCTTTTGATTATAAAATACTGTATTTGCCTTTTTATAACTAATTGATAACATTTATACAGTTATGGACACTACTACTAGGATATTTGACTAACTTGCAATAGTTGCATTCAGCCATTTATGTTTTTCTTTTTCTTTCAGTTGCAAAACCACAATAGAAGCAATACATGGACTGATGTCTCAAGTTATTAAGGACAAGCTTTTTAATCAAATTAACATTGGCTGAAGAATATCATCAACTGATACTTATATCCAGGATAGAGACATGCCAATTTGGACTAATTTCAGAAGTGGAACTTGAGCCAAAAGGGATATTTTCAATTGATTTGTAGTACTTTAAATCATTCTTTTCCACTTCTTTGCCTAGTTTTAAGAACAAATTCAAAGTTTATTGTAGATCTGTTCTTTACCCTAACATTTTGTTGATTGCTTCAAAATAAATAGGTTGTAGAAGTTTAGAATTTATCTGTGTCAGTCTGCAATAAAGATATCTTAAAATGGCCAAGTGCTCTTTTCCTTTCCAATTTAATGTTATCAGTGATTTACATTCCTTGTGGTAAATTTTATGCAGAGTCAAAACCAGTTTTTCCCCTGAACTGTGCCTACCCATCTACACTATGTCCCCTGCAGTGGAAATGCTTCTCTTTCAATTAATCCATGGCTTGGTTCACAATTCTTTCTTAGTCAGATCTTTCTAATTTATACAGGTGGCAGCACATGCTTGATTGTGGCTTATCTTGGAAATTGAATGGTTGGTCCTGATTAGTATTTGGAAAAGAGAAAAAAGTGTTTAAGAATTCCAGGGCTCTTAACTAGTGTGAGAAGTTTAAAAAAATCATCCTAGAAGAATGCATAATAATCTGAGGAAATTGCATGGATGCAATAACATGAATCAAACTCAAATTGAGGGCATTTTAGTCTATGCACACAAAATATAGGTGCTAAATTTGTGAATGTGTTTTAGTTGTGATTTTCCTTGTAAGCTTAATACATTATCCTGACCTAAACTAGAATTTGTAAGGATAGCATTTAGTCACATCTGATGAATCCCATCCTTTGAAGAAATTTACCACTTTGATTCTAATGCTGTAATCATTCCCACATTTATCAAGCTATCAGTGTATTTTTTGGCTTTCGCACACTATGAACTTACATAAAATAATTAGTTATATCCTGTTGTTACATCCTCAAACCACCATAACTTTAAACTTAAACTGTCTACCATGGACCTTACCCCATTCCTAGTCTGTAAAGGGCATGCATAAGTGCACCAGCGGGCCTACAATCCCTGTCCTACTGTCCCCATTTATTCATACTCATTTCCTATGTTCATGTCCATGTTTAAACTTATACCTGTTATATATGTTTGACAAACTAAATTAAATAAATAAATAAATTTCAGAACTTAAATTTCAGAAAATAAATTTCAGAAGTCATTGGTGCAGGATAATCTGTCAGCATAGAAAATCCAGCCCTTCCTAAAGAAATGTTTAAAGGGAAAAATATTCTTGGGGTTAGGGCAATTAAAAACCAGTCTTTTCTTTGTTTTGCTTAATAAAAATGGGAAGAGTCATTTCCTAATATAAAACTACTATATTGAGGGCTCAGCAAAATTTGCTTGTCTTACTAACTGATAAAATTTGTTGTTTTATTAAATGACTAATCAGTATTACATGAAAGTGTAATGTTAAGTACAATTTGATTGGAGCATTAGATAAAAATCAGTACAGTTTTATGGTACATTTCCCTAGACGGAAGTAATAAATATATTGGATCCAACAGAACCTGTCTCTACTCAATAACCCAACAGGACCTGTCTGGTCTACCCACATCCATAGAATATGAATCTAGGAATATAGAATATGAATCAATATGAATCGCTATATTGGTATTTCAAAATGTTCTGTTTTATGTTCCTACTTAGCTCCATTAAACTTGTTCACAAACAGTACCATTGCACTTTAACCAACTTTTAAATAATCCAGAACTATAAAATAGAATAGAATAGAATTCTTTATTGGGCAAGTGTGATTGGATACACAAGGAATTTGTCTTTGGTGCTATGCTCTCGGTGTACATAAAAAGACAAGATACATTTGTCAAGAATCAAGGTACAACACATAATGATAGTCAGAAAGTACAAATAAGCAATCAGGAAACAATATCAATAAAAGTCATAAGGATACAAGCAACAAGTTACAGTCCTGCAGTCATAAGTATGAGGAGATGGTGATAGGAAGAATATAGAAGAATGCCAAAAGATAAACACTATGTTTTAAGTTTATATAATAATTTTAGACACAGTACAGACTAGATTCAACTAAAAAGTGATTCTCATTTTAAATGTATCAATATATACTAGCAAAAATGTATGTATGATACAAATGTGGGCAAATGCACACCTCAGGAGAAATTCACACAAAAGGTTTTACAACAAATTTTAAATACCGCACATTCTCCCAAACTTAGGTTATGAAAAAGGAAAAAAAATGATGAATAGTTCCTTCCTTAATTATAATAGGTAATGTATTAGCAAGATACACAAAGTTATATTGTATACTGAAGTATACTTCTTAATAAGGTATGTAGCATGTGTTTGTATGGGAAACACAAGGAGAAGACTAGGATTGTGGTCGTCTCCTGCTGACAGGTTTCTATAGGCATCTAGTTGGCCACCATGAGATCAAACCTTGGACTATATACCTTGGACTATATAGTGTCTGATTTAGCAGAACATTCCTTGTCTTTTTAGCAGACAGAAAATCAGTTTTTATATGAACCAGAGTCATGCAATTGATGAGAGTTCTGCTTACAATTCAAGGAGACAATGAAAAAGATCTGTATGTGATGCTAATTAATGGAGGAAGTTCAAGGAACATGATGTCAGTATGATTATGCATGACTATTTATAAATTCAACTTACATGGTACTTACATCCAATGATTCCAAGCAGCTTGCTTTAAACATAGAATAAAATATAAAATCCAATAGCATAGCTGAAATAACTAAGCATATGCATTTTTTTGGGGCAGCAAAATGTAAATTGACTAAACAATAAACAAAATCTACAGGTGCACTAAATGGAGTAGCATCTATTTCTATGAAAAGCAACTAGCAAAAGGAAAGATTGGAACCCTCATTTCCATGAGTGTCCCTAATCGTCCACCCATAATCCTGCATACTCCTGAAGAAAACCTGTTTTATACTGTACTACAGTATTGCTTCTTTCCCTGTTCTTGAACAAACCCCATCTATGTGCTTCCATCCACAGGAATCCATCCACAAGAGCAATGCGAAGCATTTTACTCAGAAGATACAGGTACCTTCTGTGACTATTGTGAATGAAGAACTTGGAAAAAATTCCAGAAGCACTGCTCTGCCTACTTTAAGAATATGCTTTTGTTCTTAGAAACAAGTATCATTCTTTGAATTAAAAGAGCCATGTTTTTCTCATCCACCAAGAGATCCTCAAACACTTGATATGGTCTCATCCAAAAGGCTATTCCAAGCCCAACTGAAGTGAAAAACACTTGGTCTAATTTTGTGTATGACACACATTTGGCTCATTATTTTACCCAATCAAGTTTAGCACCTAAAAGTGAAACCCTTTGTGAGGACTAAAAGTTGACCTGTGTGTGTGTGTGTGTGT
>JANHFT010001255.1:61977-72525 GCA_032467955.1 Pseudoxenodon macrops
AACAGTTCAGTTAAGGTTTGTGTTTTTTCTAGTTTACATTTATATTTAAACTTTCATGAGATAGTGAAAATACAAAAATAGACTACAGTTATGAATAAAAAGTAAAATAGCTATCAAAATACCATTTATGAATATTGCGGATAAAATGTATTTTTTAACTACACAGATATTTGATTGTGTTATTAAATGTAATAACATCAGTTGAAATAAATAGAAGATGTTACAACTAATCAAAGAAAGATTTATACATTTAGTTGTAATATTTGGGCTAGATAAGTGAAGTTTTTCTTCGTTACTTCCAGGACTTGGAATTTGTTCTGAGTATATGGACTAAATTGTACAAAATGGAGCTGAATGGGAATCCTGTTTGTCATAAGCCAAAATACCGAGACAAAGTAATACTGCAGTCAAAATCTCTTGGTAAAAAATATCTAAATTTCAGACATTGTTCTTCTTTCATTTCACATGTATTGATTTATTAAGCCATTGATCCTTAGGCTACGACCTGGAAGTCAAGGTCATTACTAGTGTTAAATTTCACTGTTTTCCTGTGAATCTGCTGTGCAATACTTTCTCCAGTTGAAGCCATCTAACCCCATTTGCACTCAGCTTTGCTTCCCATCAATTCTGAGGCCATCCAAATTACAAAAACAGAAGCAATTTTATCTTATTTCATGCTTATTAGCTGATGTACAAATTATAATCTGTCCAATTATCAGACATGCTTTTAAAGTTATATGAAAGCTGTATATTATTGTATATCCTGCACTTTGATAAAACCACTGTATCTTAAAATGAGGGGAGCAAATCCATTTGAACTTCCATAGAATGAAACACCTCTTCACAGATGGGGTCAGGATCAAAACAGAGCCAGTTTTAGAATGTCCTTCCAAAATCAGATTTAGAGATCGTTAAGAAGAAAGAATCAATCAAGCTTGTCTCTCCAGTTCTCCTTCCTCATAAAGAGTTGTTATGTGCAGCTCTGGACTAAACTAGAATTAAGACAATCATAAAAGAGGACAATAATAAAATGGGTTACTGCAGGGTACCCAACATAACACCTTTTTTGGTATATTACACTACTCAAATTTTGTGCCCAATATCTTCAACTGAATATGAGACAAAATTCCCTCAGAAGACTTCTAGGTCTTGGACACGTTAACGGAAGAAGACATTTATTGAGGGCTTCACAAATAATCTGTGAGAGCCAGTACGTTCTGATCACTAAAATTGGACAGGCATCATTGAGACAGAGTTTGAAATATTCCAGATATAGGATCTAATAAAATTCCTGGTAACAGTTCCTTATTAGATTCTTAATAAAGATAAAACCAGTTAAATGTAATACCTCCTGGTAGTTAATGTAACTGAAATATCACACAGGATATTTAGGGCAGGTCAAATTTTTCAACATTCAATTTCCTAAGATTAGGGTGCTCAAAAGTCGGATAGCCCTGGCCCCATCTTTGCCTCAGAGCACTCATCAGAGCCTTCCCCAGACTCCAGGACTGGCCCATGTTTGCCCCCAACCACCTCACTGTCCGAGTTTGCCACCACTTCTGCTGGCGGGCCACAACAGCATATAGGAGCTTGACATAAGGTAACCTCCCCCCTCTCAGATTGAAGTGACTTCTAAACCTCATGCAGCGCAGTAACCTAAAACAATGATCTATGAATTCAATTCACAATAGAGGGTTTGAATCTCTGAGAATAAGATTTAGATTTCTACATCTGATGTATCTGTATCTGATCAAGTGTGGTGTCTTGTGGTGGTCAGCCTGAGAAGCTTGCTGGAAGACTTTATTTCTTCTCAACTCAATCTGTATCATAGGGTGATTGTTGCGTCATAAGTAGGAGGACTGCTATGCTATGTCTGCTGCCTGAGCTCCTGAACAAAGGCAGGATATAAATCAAACAATGTTATCTCTCAGCGCTGAATGTTACTAATATAATTGCTCCATCAGCTTTTTCTTTCATACACTTGATTGTACAATTTGTATAATTAAACCTGTTTTTAAGACTATAAATAATGAGTAGAATTAGCAGAATTATAATGTGTCAGAAGATAAAGTAGCAAATACATTTAATTTTAGGACAATAAATTATTGTTTCAAAATAATTTTCTATCAATTGGGAAGGACTACATCATTACAATACTAAGAACAGAAATTATGAATATAAAAGAAATAGCATAAGATACCAATAGAGGAAAACGTCTGTGCTGCAAAGAATTGTTGCCTTTGAAGATCAGCTTTACTTGGGAAAGTTACCTGATGAATTTGCAATCCCTTTTTCCATATCTCTTTTGCATCCAATTTCATTCCTCCTCTTTTTGTTTCCCCTATTTCTCATCATAATCATTTTGTTTCTTTTTCCTTTATTGTGTTTCTGCTAGATATACATCAAGAATTGATCTGTACTGTATAATTTTATAAAATAAATATCTTATTTTAAAGGCAAATAATTAGTTACAGATAGTCCTCAACTTATGACCAGCCATTTAACAACAGTTCAGAGTCATGACTGCCTCAGAACAGGTGCTTTCCAGTGCACAAAGTATTTCCTGCCCTTGGAAAACACTGCACCAGCTCTTCCAGTCACGTGACCACATTTTGGGTATTTGGCAATTTGTTCATATTTACAACTGGTTGCCAAGTGCCCTGAGATCTTGTGATTTCCATTAGCAATTTTTCTTGCCATCTTTTCCCCAGAAAGTCAATGGAGAAGCTTTCAAAGAAGGTTGCAAGTAGAGGGAAAGTTGGACTCCTTAATGTGCAGGGAGAGGAAATCCACCTCTGCAGTGGTGAAAACATGACCAACTACCATTGTTCTAAGTCTTTCAGAACTCTGGCATTAGCGAATGCCATTGTTTCCCCCCCCCTCTGGAGGAGATAATACTAGTGATCTCCAACATTCTGAGCCTTCTAGAAATCTCTCAATGTGCTGGAAGAACAGACCTCAAATCTGATGAAAATGCTAGCAAACACCATCATTCCCATGATCATTCTATTTGGGGGTATGGGTAGAGTGCCCAAGCCCTCTCCCTGCCCCAACATTCCCTGAAGCCCCCGGAGCATTTAAAACAGCCCAGCAGGCAAATCGAAGTCACTCCCAGTTTCAGCGTTGGGTCGTTTCTTACCCTCTGGAGGCTTCAGAACACTCCCCTGAAGCCCCCGGAGGGTTTAAAACGGCCCAGCAGGCAAACCAAAGCCACTTCCGGTTTGGGGGTTGGGTCGTGTTTTACCCTCCGGAGGCTTCAGGATGCTTCCCTGAAGCCCCCAGAGGGTTTAGAATGGCCCAGCAGGCAAATTGAAGTCACTTCCGGTTTGCCTGTTGGACGGTTTTTTACCCTCCGGAGGCTTCAGGACGCTTTCTGAAGCCTCTGGAGGATAAAAAATGGCCCCACAAGCAAACCGGAAGTCTGTTCCCGAACTTCAGGTTTGCCTGTAGGGTCATTTTTCGCATTCAGGAGGCTTTCCTAAAGCCTCAAAGAGTGAAAAACAGCTCAGTGGGTAAAAAGTAAGTCCCGTTGGGCCATTTTTCACCCTCTGGTGGCTTCAGAGAAGCCTCCTGAACCATGGAGGGGAAAAAAGAGCCCAATGGGGGGGGTGCGCATGCGCAGTGCAGTGTGCATGGGGGGTGTTGTGTGCTGGCACGCGTGCGCGCAGCCACATGCATACATCTCCATTCATGGCACACAAAAAGAAAAAGGTTCGCCATCACTGATATAGGGTATAGACCACATATATATAATTTACCCTGCATGGTAATTATATATATCAGTCTAAGTGAGCAGCAGAAAGATTTTTTTGCTTCACTGTATTTTTGTTATTGAAGCAACTATTTTACAGTTTTAAGGTCTATCCTTTTCACTTTTGTAATATAGCCAGCTATTCATCAGTTGTCCAGCTCATACCTACTAGTACAGTAGAATGAAAGCACAATAGTCAACAATTTGGTGGGTTTTCAGGTATAATAGCATTGATGATAGAAAATGAGCAATATCTTTGACAACAAAAAATTTCTTTTGCTTTCCTAAAAATATAAAGCTGTCTGTTGATTTACATATTACAACATTTCCTCAGAACTGCTGGATGGAAAAGAAATAAAAGAAATGGAAAGACAGTTCCTGACAAATTGGAAAGCCTCCAGAGATGCCAGGAAGAAAAACAAAGTAGAAAGTTTCATTAATGAGCATGCATCATATTCACATTTTGGTAAAACAAACTATATCTTTTTAATTAATTAGAACATCAACATTAAGAAAAGAACAAGCTCCAATAAATTTGTCATAATAAGATAATTATGTTTTGAACATTTTCAGAATGTTTTAATGTAGAAAAAAATTATTTCCCAATACTATAATAATAATATAAAGATGAATGAATAGCAAAGAGCCTTCATTAAAACATTTTGAAATAAATACGGTATTATTAAAGTGTATGGAGTATGGTTGCATGCTTTTAAATAATTTCATTGGTGGTATGTCATATATTTAGTTATTGCATAAACACTTTTTAATGGGTTTTTCCTGATTTAAAAATTCATCTCAATTTTGACAATTTAATTCATAAAATCAGGCCTTTTTTCCAGTAATTCTTCTGTTTCTTCCATTTGTATTGATTATCCTGCTCTGCTGGAATAATATTCTCAGGGAGCTTATGACATAGAATATGCAGATCAGTAATTTTTGCAATAGAACATTTATAAGCTGTATTTTTTATATACCAGTTATAAATGTATGAAGTTAACTGTTGCAATTTACTAAGATTTGAACGTAAGATTTGAATGTGCCCCTGTGTTAATTATTTTGTATAATACTTTGGGTAAAATTGAATAATACACGATTTTGCATCTTTACATCCTCTAGATGATAATGATACAGAACATACACATTTTCCTATTTACCACTTCCCAGTCTCCAGAGAGATACACAGAACTCCTTATAATAAAGAATCTCAGCCAGTATATGAAGAAAACAGAACTAGTGAAAACATCAGGTATGATTTTTGTAAAATACCACTGGAATCCAACCTCAAGTCCATGTCATTGTGTTAAATAACTACTGTAGTGAAATTAGACACATATTTGAAATTGAAAATTGTTGTGTTTAAAAGAAAACACAAATATTAAAAAGAATGCACACTTCATATATGTGTATATGTTAATGTATTTGTGTTGGAATCATTCAAAAGCGTTGCTTTGCAAAGCGTCAACATGTGGAGGCAGAAGCTCTGGACAGCTGACTCAGCTGCTTTGAAAACTGCCTCTGTTTCTCCACCTGAATGTGGGTGTACACATAGGGAGCATTTCTGATGGAATCACTTATAGAGCGATGGGCAATTATAGTGAATCAGGTTTTAAAACACTTGCTAGCCTTTCAAAGAATGCAGCTGCTTTAATTTTTTGCTCTCAGTTTTGCAAAATGGTTATTGTGTGTAAGAAATAAACAACTTTAGAAAGAAGAATTGCTCTTAAGGGTATCAAAAAAGAAGCTCTGTATTATACTGCAATGTAGAGGAAGCTATATATTTCACCTTCCTATATGTTACAGTCATGTTCAAAACCTTTTTTTCATTTATGTTACAAGTAGTTCTCAGGTTACAACCATTTGTTCAGCATCCATTTAAAATTACCATGGTACTAAACAATTGGTACATAAATGTCCTTGTAGTTCTAGTTGTCATAGCATTCCTGTAGTCATGTGATTGTGATTCAAGCCTCAGCTCATGATTATGACATTACTGTGAACTACGATCATGCGATTTCTAATATTCCCAGCTAATTTCCCATGAACAAATCAATGAGACACAGCAAGAAGTTGGAAGTCATAGTAATGTGACTTCACTTAAAGATGCATGCAATCCTTGCTTAATGACAACAACAAGGAATGCTGGAATTGTTCTCATTGAGCAATGCAGTCATGTGACATTGCCCTCAATTGCCACCGTAGACTGAAGACTATACTATGGTATGTTTTTGAAACATTATTTAAGGGTTAACTAGATGAAATTTATTTCTGTAGTTTTTTAAATTGTGAAATCAGTTCTGACAGTTTGATCCAAAAAATGCAATAGATAATATCTTCTTGGCTCTTTCTCAAAGAGAGAACTCCTTTAACTCTTTGAAGGTCTGGGGAATAAATTTATGAAAATTATAGGATGGTAATCTTAATTTTCCCCCACAAGTTAATATGCCCTGTTGATTATTTTCCAATGTACGTAGAAATTAACAGAAACATTTTGAAATGTTAGTGGAGGTCTATAAAAGTTATTATTGTAACTAAATATTTTATCCTTAAAGTACTCTTTTATAACGTTTTGCCACACAGCCATTCAGCCTTGAAAGCTTCTCAAAATGAACAGAAAGACCTATTTGAACCTCATCTCCTTAGACAAATGCCTCTCTAAGCAGCTACTAGAAAGATGTTCTTCTATATTATCATCAGAACAAAAGATATGCTTCAGAGCCAAACATGAAGAAAAAATGTTTTTACTGCAAAGTGATATTTCAGTCTAAAATATTTTGTATTATAGATCCAATGTAAATTTAAGTTAAAAAAGGGTTAAAATATGTTGACCTTATGCAAGTATGTTTTGATATTAAAAGTAGTATCCATCTTAATTAAACCACTGATTAAACTATCATTTTATCTAAGATATTGGTGGACAATCATGAAATTCTAATTACATTTACTAGGGCCAAGCAGATTAATAAGAGTTTATAGCCAGTGATTTGATATGGTATACTGCTGCACTGGAAATGGGAAGGTTCTGTGAAATTTAGGACATAATATATAATCTGTTCTCTGGATTGATCAGATAAAATACAACATACAATGGTCATATTGGAAAATATATCAACTTTTTCCTCTATTCTTAGAATAACAAGGGTACAAAGAGATCATTTTCGTTCAAAGTGTTACTTTTTCAGTCGTAATTCACAAGTGGAATTCAGCTACCGGTAATATATACAGTCCTCTCTCTGCCTTTTCCTCACTTTGATATCTGCCTTCAAAGATGGATGGAATGTAGC
Organism: Pseudoxenodon macrops; assembly: GCA_032467955.1. Taxonomy (NCBI): domain Eukaryota; kingdom Metazoa; phylum Chordata; class Lepidosauria; order Squamata; family Pseudoxenodontidae; genus Pseudoxenodon; species Pseudoxenodon macrops. The sequence continues at coordinate 69,013 of JANHFT010001255.1, forward strand.
CAGTTTCTTTATGGTCCAATTGCTTTACCATAGCTAGATTAACTATCTCCCTGCTGGCATTAGCAACTGCTGTTTTAAAATCAAAGGAAGCCTATTGTAATAATTTTTTAAATGATTTTTATTAAACTTTGTACATTAAAAACACCCCCTATTGTAATAAAATTTAATTGCTAATAATTGTGTGTCTTTATATCTCAATCTGAATATCTGTGCAAGGTAGAGACATCTCATGTATTGCCCACCTTACATAGTAACCTGGATGTCAATTCCTCTTTAAGTCACCTTGGAATCTGTCTCTCTTCAGCATTCCAATTTCTAGTTTTGCATACTACCCCATCTTTCCCCCCCCCTCCTTGACCAATTTCCCTCACCACCATTGCTACTCTTTCTATGTGAAAACTTTTTATGTGATTCTTTTCCCAGATTCCAGCTACTATCTAGTACATTTTATATGTTAGGTGACAGGATGACAGATGGTACTTACCGGTACTTCCTCCATTCTTTCACATAGTGCCCGGGTCTGTGTGTACAGACACAAAAGATACATGCAACTATGAGTTAGTATCAATTTTTAACCATCAGTGAACAAGTTTTCAGAACTTTAGGATTTAAAATGTTTCCCAATCATGATCTATAGAACTAGAACCTTCATTCTACATATGAATAATTATTTGTGAAGCCAAAATTATGATGTGTAGACAAAAATATGGTTTTGGGATAAGATTTAGAAATACACATAGTAGTTCAAAGAGTTAAATTAGTGAGAACAACTAAACAATGAGAATTGAACAGAATTCTGACTATTTAGTTAATGAAGATCAGAAAAAAATGGAAAAGTATCTGGAAACCTGGTTTGTTATGCAGGTCAGCTTGTTGCTAAACTAAACAAATTCTATATTACATGTTATTTTGCTATTGATTTATTTTGCATATTCCATCATATAATGGAATTAGATCATTAGTTAATAATAATGCTAGTATTATAGCAACTTGAAAAATTTGTTCTGTTTCCACTTACATCAAGAACATAACTTGAGATACCCTATGTTTGTGGAATCTGCTGTTATCAACTCTAAACCTATACTTGATTTTATCAGTGTCTTTATACAGTATACAGTATAAGTATGAACTTCATTTTATTACTTTAATTAATACAAGAACTTCTTACATTGTAAAACATCTGGTCTTAAAACTTAAATCCAAACTAGATTAGTCTTACTTTTCTATAGACTGCAATTACGAAAAAAAGAAAACATTCCCTAATTGTTTTTCCATTGAATGAGGAAAAATAGGATCTGTATTTTAATGTGACATTTTCAGCCTTCCATAACTTTATTTCATTGAAATGCAAACAAAAGAAGGGGAAAGTTATCTAATAAAGCCAATTTGATGTAATGGTTAAGGCATCAGGCTAGAAACCAGGAGTCCATGAGTTATAATCTGGTTTAGTCATGAAGCCATGTAGGAGACTCAGGCTCATCTCTCCCTCTCAGCCCTGGGAGGGAGGCAATGGCTTCTGAAATCTTGCCAAGAAAACTGCCGGGGCTAGTCCAATCAGTCATTAGGAATCAACACTGACTAAAAAGGCACATACACAAGTAAGTTATTTAACATGACTCACAGTTTAAATTATTCTGAATTCATATTGATTTGTATCACAGTCCTCAGTGTGCTTTGGAAACATAATTTAATTATTTTAAAGAGACATACCAAATAAATGTGTTTAGAAAGGTGTACTATTTGGCTTGAATATAAAATATAATTTTATTTATCTCAAATTATAAGTCCTGCTATTCATTTTGAAGGAATTAAATTTCCAGTACTTAAAATTTTGTTGTTTGCGGTTGAAATGAGTATCTACTTTAGGAGGAATTAACATAAGAACACTGTGTCTTTAGGATCATAATATTTTCACAGTATTCTGCACTTTGCACTATGCCTTTTTTCTCCAGAAACTTAGAAATTATATTGCAAGTTTAAACTTTCCATTTTCTTGGCTAGCATAAATGGTAGCTAATAGTTCAGCCCTTGTTTTTCTGCCTTGCTAGGACAAAGGTTTGATTTATTGTATCTATGTTATCTCACAATCAAAAATTCATTCCCAGTGCTTGGTTGGTATAACTCTACACCCTGCCTATTTATTTTGAATGTCTCTTCTCATTAATGTATTTGATCTGTAATTCCCAGCCAACCAAATGTAATTTTTCTTATTGTCAGATATCCTCATAAATATATTTGGTTGTGGAACATTTACAGATGTGTGTGTGTTAATGACAGAATCCTAAATATATATTCTATGAATCCTGTAAAATTTGCACAATATTCACTATTCATTCAGATATGAATATGGAATCACTAAAACTGACTGGGCATGTGCTTAAATTTACTAACATTCACTATGATATAAATGATATTACTATATTAAACTATAGCGAACTCACTATTGGCTATTTTGATATTTTTATTTAATTATGGATAAAGAAGTAAAAGTTTGAAAGAACCAGAAAAAAAACTATGGCTTTGCAGTTCGACAAAACAAAGGTCAATATTAGCAAATTCTGAAAATAATAATAGGAAAAGAACTATTGTTTAATCTCTTGAGTCCAATCTTTAAATTACTTCCCTCCAGCAAAACGTTACTACATCCTAACCTAAACAATTTTCCTGAAGACTAATTTTAATATTGGTATCTAGAGAATACTGCATAAGCATTGCTTCCATTGTGCAATTGCCTTCCAGGCTTCTACTAGGAAGATGATTAATTCACAGTACTTGCAACTATTTCCTAGTGGAAAGTGAAATAAAGTGCCGGTTAATGGTTTATTGAGAGCGTCCATTATTGAGAGAGTCAATTCACATCTTGTTTTGCATGATTAGTAAGCCTAACTTATTGCCAGTTTTTGAATTTATAGCAAGTATATCAGAACACTGCATGTACCTCATAGGTGGGATATTAGCTTGCAAAACAGCTTTTCCCCTAGATAGAATAGTATGAGCACATGGGAGATAAAAGTAGAGTATGATTCTGCTTCAGGGACACTGGCCAAAATGGGCCAGAACTAACATTCAAAACTGGCAATTTGAGTTCAAAAAAGCAACATACGTGACGATGCACATCTGGTTTATCAGCAACTCCTTAAAGAAACTGTGCTGCATGTGCTAATCTTCATACCAGAGCACAGCAGTGTAGCTCAGTTATCTAGCATTTAACCAGGAATAGGCTTTCTCAACAGAAAACTCAAATAGTCTAATCTAGAAAATATAACTTTGTTTGTACTATATTATTACAAACAGAAATTGAGCCATGGAAGAGTGACTATTTGTTATCTGCTATGGAAATAAATCATGACATTTATTTAACTTTGTGTTTAGAGTTTAAACTGTTTTTCCCCCCTGAAGTGATTTATTTAAAAACCTCAAAAAACTGGCATTTTAACAGGGGTGAAATGCTCCCGGTTCAGTCCGGTTCGGTAGAACCGTTACCGGACATGTGGCCTGGTTCGCCGTACTGGT
>JANHFT010001255.1:72625-96775 GCA_032467955.1 Pseudoxenodon macrops
TCACATGACCACACTAAGCCACGCCCACAAGCCATGCCCACAGAACCGGTAGGAAAAATTTTACATTTCACCCCTGCATTTTAACCAGGTCTTAACAAGGGTGTATAGATTTTCTATATCCACTGTATATTGTATGTCCATAAAGTCACAGGAGTTTAGCATTAATCACTTATTTTATTGCTTATATGGATGGAGTTATGCTATTAAGTATATTAGGAAGTCTTCACTGAAATCAATGAGATGTAAAAATATTTAACTGGTTAAATTGTGTCAAAGTGCCAATGATTTGAATGATTGCAATACTTGCTTGGTTATTTTAATAATTTTATTCTGACATTCCAATAAATATTTAGATAACATATTTCAGCTCAGTAATCTCAAAATTAGATTAATTTCTGGTCTTATTAGTTTTTCTTATCAATGATTTACATGTAATTATACTTCATGAAATTGGAATTTTGCTGATCCCATTTCAGTGGCTTTTCTTTCAAATGATATAATTATTTCATTTTTAGCAATGAATATAATACTTTCATCTATTTTGATACCATTGTCAATATAAAAGGAAGTACTTTAGAAAATAGAAACTAAATGGAAGGAAATTATACTTAGAAAAATGAAGTGAATTAACTTTAAATTTCAATTATTTGCTGTGAATATCAAATATACTATCACATAAATATTATATGCTGTTTATCTGGCCAGCAATAAAAAAGGTGGATGTTGAATCACAACCTTTTGAAACTCATCCCAAAGTGGTGTGACTATGGTGAAAATATATTGCATTCATTCATTTATATGATAAAATAAAAAAATTGCTTATTTTTTTAATTTACAAAATTGGAGATTAATTTTTCTCTATTGTATTGGTTTTAACCTTGTTAAATTGTTATTTATGTTTATAAATATAATTTAAAATGTAAAAATATGACCAGTTAGGAGAAACAATTTAGGTGTTCTTGAAAAAATATGCAGTTTTCCTGGCTTGTACTTGGATGTGTTTCTCTGGAAAGGACTCTAATACTTGAAAAGGTGGAAGGAAAGAGAAGAGGGTGACTAACAGCAAAATGGATGGATTCAGTTACAGTGGCAATGCGTATACCATTCGAAGATCTGAAAGACTAAGTTAAGAATAGACTGTCAAAGAAATTGTCTATGTAGTCACTAGGAGTCAAAAACAATTTGATGACACATAATCAAACTTGGACAAAAAGCACCATGAATTCCAAATGCTGAGGCTTGACTGAGAATTAGGAAGAAAATCCTGGAAGAAAGCAAGTTTTAAATCACTTATATCTTCTATATAGAAAATTACACAGAGGAATCTTTGAAGGCACTGGGAATCAAGCTATATTTAGGAATATTTTTCTTTACCACCTATGCACAGATGTAATTTTAATGTGTATAAAAATGATATGTGAATTTTTTTAGATTTTCTGTGGTTTTTGTATTTGGAGGAAGAAGCAAATAAATAATTTGGCATGCTTCTGTAAAAGAGCAAATTTATTATACCACCTGGAGGGCTTTGTGTTGAACTCATTACAGTCTTATCTTGCCTTGTGAAACTCAACTAAAACATCAGCGCTACCTCTGATTTCATAATATATTCATTCGTTTACAAAGTAAGGCAGAAGGCTACTTCAGAAATAGAGAGTAGTTCCACAGAATAATTTTAAAAATCCATTTCATGCATCATTCAAAGGGCCAATATGCACATATAGTAATTCCCCAGTTGCTTCATGCCATAATAGTCAAAAGCCTTACAAATCTCCCCAAATGCTATTAATTTATTATTAGTTTTCAAATTTTAAATTCAATTTATAATTCAATTTATAATCTAAGGTATAATGCTACCTGCCTACATGTGTACCTTATCATTTTTTAAAAAGAAGAAACATATTTAATGAAATAGACACCTGTATACCAATTCTGTGAAGTTGTATTACACTACAGTATGGAATTTCAATATAAGCTTTATCCAGAGAACAAAAAATATTGTATGCTAGGTATAGGTAACATTACACATTATTTTGACAACAATATGATTTAACACTGGCTTTTTAAAAAGTTTTCATCTTATGTCAAGAATTTCCTGAAGATCTCTGTTCCATTAAAGTGCTTTTACAAGATTCACCATGTTTGCTAATGCTGCTACCTGTTGTGCCAAAGAAGCTAGTCGTCTTCTTACAGTCCCTATTGTAAGACTAAAGTTGGTTAGCCCGGCTACTTTAGCAGTGAAAGATGTGTTAGATACAGATTCTATTGACTCATAATTATGTACCTTTCTCCCTCCCCAATTGCGTTGACATCCCTTCTTCTATTATAATGCAAAGTGTTTGTTTCTGCCTGAGAGGCTCCAATGCAATGTTCATAGAAGAAATTTTTGTCATTCAGTGTTACAATTAATCTAGAATCCTCCTCTCAGGTACTCCACAGTGTGCTTTCTATCTATTGTGTGATGTCCTGTATGGGATTGAGGGGAGCTACTCATTTAGCTGTCTGTTGATTGTGCAATGGCACTCCTTCATCATTGAGCCTTGGCAACATGCCTGAAAATGTACATTGCTGCTGCCAAGTCCTGCCTGAGGGGACCCATCATATTTGTTTTCACTGTACGAAGGGCTTTCTGAAGACAGAAGTGAAGTGGAACAACACATGCTAAGTTTTCAAAACTTTCAGGGAAGCTAATTTCATCCAGTGCTTGATAAAACTAAATCCTTTGTGCTGCCACTACCTTATTCTACAATGAGATCTGCTTTGCTTTGTCTTTCATTGCTTATTATATTGCAGCAATAATCACTGCTACATCACCCTACCAGGCAACCAGCAGGAGCACAGATTCTATGGGTTTTTCCCCCAACTCATTATAATTGCAGTTATAATTAGAAACAAATGCTGCATATGGGTGGATAAATAGGAGTGTTAATCCATAAATTATAACAAAATCAATATGCTCCCCATCTTAAACAAGATAATGTGAAAAAATATAAGTTCGATTACTGAAAATCCAATGAATCACAGTTGTACAATGTTATCAAGCATCTGGTAAATGCATTTTTGTGTCTTCAAAGGCAAGTAGCTATTTGGAATTCTAATTCCAATTAATTATTTTCTGCATACATATTCATCTTTGGAGGGAGAGAGAAGCAAAATCCCCAAACATTTCTATTAATATTCAGAGGAAATGAAAAACATTAGCCAGCTAGCAACTTTTCACAAATGTTGTGTTATGCCATTAATAAAGCGGTGTATTTAATTTAGCTTTGCCTAAGATGGTATCCTCCAGCTGTATTGGTTGTAAGCATTCATAATTTTCAAACAGAATAGATGCTGGTCAGATTGTGAGAGTTGAAGTCCAACAAATACGTATATTAAATTCACAATTGTCTTGATTTACAAAGCAGACACCTCTGGCTTCAATATGTCAAGATCTATGATGACTTTGAAATGTCATTGCATTTGTGAGAAGGTGCATAGGCCTTCCTAATGGCACATTTATACATTAGTATGTATAAATTTAATTTTAAAATAGTGTTTAATATTAAAACAATCCAGTGTTCCTCAGTATAGAGAAGGTTATATGAAGTGACCTATATGCCTGCTTATTCTACTGCCCGATGTTCAGTATTTTAACACCCCTGGATTCAACAGCTGCCAAAGAAACCCTTTATGGAATGGTTATCTATTAATTTCATATTATACATGTATCATTTATAAAAACATATTTATTCTAATTTCTATTTATTGCTTGTATGCAATGATGCATGGTACACCTAAGCCTCATCTTACAACAGGTTGTGAATTAGGTTGGCTGAGAGATCATCCCAAAGATGCCTGAGTATGTCCTTGCCCGATTCTAACCCGTGTTGCTTGGGAAGGACTAAATATTTCACACTTTTTGCGAGATGCTACGAGGCTCTTCTTTTTGGCGACCTGGGCAGTGGGCTATCTGTGAAGGCCAGACTAATAAGCCTCTCTGAGAATCCGAGACACTCCGTTGGAAAAGCAATGGGAAACCAGTGGGGTTTCAGGACGCCAGGAAAAATGCGTGGATCTGCAACCTAGTAAGTCATCATTCGAAGGCGATCCGATCTCGGAGGATTTCATTCGCGCTCCGTCCTCCGACACGGATCCGTTGCGGCTTTGCGAGAGGCAGTCTCGCTCTCGCGCGCAGCAGCCTCGATTCCCCGCAGGCGAGAGAGCCGGCCAGGAAGGGCAGAGGGCGACGCGAAAGGGGGAGGGTGGGAGAGGCGTCAGTAAAAGCCGAGCGCTGGTGGGCGCGCTGCCCAACCCTTATAAAAGCCCGGGGCTTCCCTACTCCCGTCCTGGAGTAGTTCTGCAACGGGAAAGCGGCGGCGCCCTGTCTCCCTGATTAGGGCCCCCCGGAGATCAAGTAAGTTCTTTCTGAGGCAACTTTTTAATACTCTCGCAATGCTCCCTCGCGCTCTTTGGGTGGATACACGAATTTGGCCGCCCCCTAATTCTATACAACAACACCTTGCGCCGCAATTGTGCGACCTTGCCAACAGGCTTACGATAGGTCGTGCCTTTGAGGAATTAAAGATCCTCAAAGCAGTTTGAATTGCAAATCTTGTGTGGATCCCTCTCATTTTCCTCAACTTACTTTCCGAGTAACCTGCTATTCGCTCGTAACCTGCTATTCCTCTTCGAATTGTTTCTAATTCAATATCTTTATAAGAAAATATTGTGCAAGCGAAGCAATCTTAGAGAACTGTTTGCTTAAGCGTTGCAATATTACCCGGTGCAAAAGACAATCCAAATCATTTTAAAGGATTTATTTAGCCTCTGTAATCTGTAACGAGGAGCGCCAATATGAGTTTTGGTTTGCTCTGGTGATTTACTTTAGAAGTAAAATAGGTTTAAATGCGTCCAATGACCTTTCTTATATGGTTAGTGTGCATGTAAATACGTATAATACTTCATTTTTAAAAATACACCGATAAATTCTAAGTGAAATAGGACTGTGAATAGAAATAGCGTGAATTTAGATATATATGGCTTTCAAATCGGTGGGATTTTCCCCACTGGTCTCACGTTTTGAATTGAGATGCCAATGTTATATGGGCTATTTAGTCTGATTGTTCATGTGTTAAATATTTACGTGGAAATAAGCCCCGGAAATATTTTCCATTTATGTGCAAGTCAAATAAATATGTAAAATAGTGTTCTACACCAAAAGCTTTCTTTCCTAAATAAATAACGAATTCTAAATATCCCAACAAATTCATTGACCTGCACAAATGCAGCTTTAATTGAAAAACTTAGTCAATTGTATTACTTATATACAATCTTTTGCAGTAAAATAGCCCAATTATAAAATAATTTTAATATATAGTTTTAATAAGCTAAATGTTAAATACTAAAACTTTAAATCCAAACTAATGAGTAATTATGCTAATAAATATTTTAAAACAAAAAATAATTGGATACATTTGAAAACCTATTAGGCCTTTACAAAAGGCATAATTGCAGGGCAACCATGTATGTTAACTGAGGAAAGAAATCTACCAGTATTATGTTTAATATAATTTATTATTCAATAATCCATTTTAAATTTAGAAGCTTGAAACTGAAATTGAGGCAGTTCTCAAGCCGACCAGGAAAAACTTCTTAGAGAGCAGTTATTTCCAATCCTCCCTTCTTTTTACCCCTTTGTGTCTCTTCCATTGCTTGATTTCAGAAAAGTATCTTCAGTTGAATAGAAAAATCTGTAACTGAGAAAAATCATTTTATTAAAGTTAAATAATAAAGTTTGGCAGTATACAAATTTAATGTGCTTTTATTAATTTCTTGCTAGTTTTGCTAACAAAACCCACTATTGATAACTCTAGAGACTAAATTATAATTTATAAGGCACAGTCCAGGTGAATACAGTCCTCAATAAATATAAGATTTACCGAATGCAAACATAAGTTAAACTCAATGTACCGTACTTAATGGTTTGCAGACTGCAAAAGCACTCATTTTAAAAAGAATTCCAAATGATATTCCAAATCTATTTAATCATTATTTTTTAAAGTCAACATGTATCAGTACCAAAGAGGAAAGCAGTTCAATAAATGAGTTCAAAATTGAGGCTTATATTCTTGCATATTTATTTGTTTATTTTAGTGTGGTAGAAGCATTTAATCTTAAATAATCATCCAAATAAATGGATGGGATGGGATCTCTTTAGTATGTACTTGTAGAACCATCAGAAAATCCCAGTTTGTAGTTTGGGGACTAAGTAAAGTAGTAAAAAATAAATGCATAAAATATCTAAAAATCCAGGAAGAAAATCATTTCCACATTACTGTAAAGAAATGTACTTTATATATTTATAAAATAATTGGGAGCTGTGCACGGTGTGACTTCTTATGTTTATCTGAACACTTTAGTAACATTTCTACACTAATTATTTCTGCTAGATACTAAGTCACATTCACTGGAATGCACTTCTTCTGAAAGATAATAAATGTTGGCGTCAAATATATTTCAAATTAAGATGCTTTAAAATATGTCCTAATATAGTGTTTAAATGTGTTCATTATTTTCTGAGAATGCATTAGAATTGTGAATCAGTTGTTAGAACTACGGTATGTGCTGAAGATTTTTCAGCTGAATTCTCCTATCTTAAATATAAAACTGGAAGGTTAGTGGTTGCTGGCAGAGGGGTACCACATTAACAGAATATATTGCAGTATACTGAAAATTTTAACAGAAAGTTCTTAAAAATCAGATAGCAATATAGTTCTAAAAAAGAAAATGTGGTTATGACAATTCAAGGTATAAGCTGGGAATTTGCATTATGTCAGTTGCAGGTTTGGTCTTACCAATGGACTATAAAAATGCACCCGAGCACATCAAGGTCAATTTTCCAAGCTCAAATGCCTCTCTGCCACCCTCCACATCTGGCACTAACTCCTTAGGACAACAGACTGGGGCAACATTGGGGAGACCTGCAGCAGCCAACGCTGCCCGAGAGCGTAGCCGGGTACAGACCCTACGACATGCCTTCTTGGAGTTACAGAGAACTCTGCCCTCTGTACCACCTGACACTAAGCTCTCCAAGTTGGATGTATTGCTTCTAGCCACCACCTACATTGCCCATCTCACCCGCAGCTTGCAGGATGAAGAAGAATTGGCTGGCAAGGGCTTGGGAACCCTGAGAGGGGATGGCTACCTACACCCTGTTAAGGTAAGCAAGGCAAAACAAGTAATTTTTTCCCCTAGAAGATCCAATCATAGCATTGTTTGAAAACCTTTCCATTGTGCAGAAATCTTCAGGCAAAAGGGCATACCAATATACAAGTACACTAGTCTATACAAGAAAGCTTTAGCATTACAGAATCAGCAGAATCAATTAGAACCAACTGAACCACAATTCATTGATGTGATCCCATATGACACTTCAGATAGATACAGCATTAAACCTCTGTGTACCATAATCATTATGCCCAACACCAGGGACAATGTTTTAAGTGACTCCTATTTATTACAAAGCAACTTATGCCTTATGACAGTGGCTTGTAAACAGTTTGAGCCAAATATCCCTTTTCCTGGGCTGAAATAATGTCATTATTCTCCCCCTCCGAAATAGATTCTGTTGTTTTACACAAGCACTTTGACAGTGGCAATCCCAAACTGGATACTCAATTCAAAAACATATTATTGCAAATTGACCCATTTCCCCCAAGATATGCCCAAATATATCCCATTGGGGAGTAATTACCTCAATGTAAAATCCACTGTTTTATGACTCATTTTAGTTCATATTGCAAGTTCAAACTACAAAAGGACTTTCCCTTACTACTAGCTCTTTAATAAGTAATTTCTTGAATAAATTATACTTACCTGTAGCTTAATTCAAGAAACTACTACTTAAAGACCTAGTAATCAAGAATTACCTGAAACCAAACTAAATGGACCTTGATGTAAGTAATCCTTTCATTATTTGTTTCCAAAACTAACATTATATAACAGTAATCTTGAACTTTAAAAAAATAGTTTTATTGAAATGTAGACTAATGATGGGCTTGATATATAATTAGTTATGCATTTGTCCTCTAGCAAAAAATAGTTATATTTTGAATTGTTTTTGAAAAATCATTCTGACTATAACATAGGAGTACATACAGCACAAGATAATGTAGAGCAGAAAGTAAAGCATATTCTTAAAATAATTGAAACAGCATTGACATCTCAGGAGCATTTTCAAAATGTCAAGAAACCCAAGTGTTGTCCACGACCAACAGACATTCCATAAACATGGAACAATTGATTCTGCATATATTTAACTACTGAAGGTTTCTGAATTGTATGTTTTTATTCAATAGGCTGTATATTGTGTCAGAGGTAAACCTTTGAAAAATATTATAAATAATTTATGTCACAGACACGTCACAGAAGTTCTACCGTAGAAAAATAAATTTTTCATGATGTATTCTTCACAATGCCATTTTACTTGCAATATGAAGTTCTTTTTAGTCTACCAGATTATCCCATTTGGCAAGGCAACAGGCAAAACTGTAAAATCAGATGGCATTGCAATGTTTCTCTATATCTCCTTGTTATCATAGTGCCTTTCTAATTTTTTGAAATTAGTTTATAAAACCAGAAGAGCTCACTCCCCATTTCTTCACAGATTAATGGAGTTTATGATTTTACATTAGGTCTGGCTAATAACACAGAAGTAAATGGCACCAGCAATTATTTCTATTTTAATAAATCTCACTGTTGGAAACCTGTGCTCATTGTTTATACATGTGACATGAGCACTTTGATCCTGTGCTTGGTTATTTCAGATAAACACTACTAAATCAATGGGATTTATTTTCTGATATGTGTATATGAGAAAATAAATCCAATTTAGTGGCGTTTATGTGAAATAACCAAGCACAGGATCCAAGTGCTTGTGTGTATATATATGTATGTGTATGTGCGTATGTGTAGGGTTACATACTGTACGTCCTATTAAACTTTGCATTTTTTCTAAATATAAAATTTACAGACCTATTTACTAATCTCATATTGGATGTGGTGTACTTTTATGAAAACATTTATATTAAGAAAATCTCGTTTGAAAACACCCATGGATGAAAACACTCATGATATTTTCTTCTTCAAGCAGAGTATATAATATAGGACAGTAGCTTATGATGATTTAAACCTAACAAAGGTAATAAATGTGCTGGCCTATTATTTTTTACCTTCTGCCCCCAGTTTGTAAATCTTTTGTAGAGATAAACTGTCAGTTGTAGACATGCAGTACAATAAAATTTAATAGGTGTGAGAGTATCTAAAGGTATCTAATGAGGTAGCAAGATCTTCTTCCTTCCCCATACCAATCTACATAGCTCTTCCTCTCATGATGTCAGTCTTGCAAGGTGTTCCAGACAAGAAACACACCCAGATGTACTAGCTGAATTATTATTGTAAAGTTTCATTAACAGATCTTGCAAGCCTGAAAGTAAGCCACATTTTTGGTGCAAGCTCAGCTAATTCTTATCCAGCTGTTCCCCTGGCTGTGGTTTTTCTCTTGTCCCCCACGGGCATTCCCACATACCATTGCACATGTTTACTATTTGCATTGGTCCAATGCAAACAGCAGGTTATAAAGGATGGCAGAATTTAGTCTTATAACTAATAAACATATTCTTAAATGAACTGGCTTAATTAATGTAATTGCTAATAAAGCTGCTGGTTTTCTGAATTTGTGCAAGCAATACTAATCTATCTTGCATCTTCATCTTCTAGAAATGGCCAATGAGATCACGCCTATACATTGGAGCATCAGGACAATTTTTGAATCCCTCAGTGCAAGCAGAAAATGTAAATCAAGGAGAAACTTCAACAAATTCTCAAATTTAATCCTGTTTTTTTCTTAAATGCTGTTGTATTTATTATTCCAGATATATTTAAATAAGGTCTTCCAATATCTGTGATATTTCTTCCAATTGACCAGCATCCTTAAATGTAGACTTGAAATTCAGCATGTTAGTTCAGATTGCTTTCTTCACAGCCAGGGGCAACATGTTCATCTCGGTTGTGCAGTATAATTTATTTGTTTCTTACATAGCTATTATTTCTCAAAAGGCAAAATATACTTTTCATTGTGTAAATGTTGCTACTATTGAAATCCATAAGATACCGGTATCATCTTGTTTATGAGAATATATCCTTTTCTTTGTGAAGAAATGCCTGAATGTAATGTAGTGGATGATTTACAGCCATTCTGTGACCTTTGTTGATAATTTATGATATGTGTTGTACCCCAATTCTGAAGAAATTAAATAAGATAACCAAAGACTAGTTGATTTTTAAGCTAATGTTTAAAAGCTGAGCTGCATACCTTGAACTGTGGGATGGGCAGAAAGAAATGTGATAAATAAATAAAATAAATAATGGATCCAAGCTTTGGGGACTTTTAACTGAGAAGAGCTCTGCAGAACTATTTCAAGTATTCCAGTGATCCATGTCATATACTCAGATATATCTATCCATAATTTGCCATGTGTCACAGAATTGTGATAGATGACATAAAGCAACAGTCTTCTCACACAGGTTGTCCTCTACATTTGTCATGCTCAAAGGTAAGCAAGTCAGAAATCTAAACTGCAATTGTGTTCAATAACTATTGAGATGTCAGTCCAAGCCCTGGTGTTTTGAAGAATTAATCCAAAAAATAACATTGCAAAAGTGGATTTATGTATTTTAGACATGAACTTCTGTTGATGTTATAGTGTATCTCAGCAAAAAAAGTGTTGCTTTGAAGAAGAAATTACAGCTTTCACATTTTCTTAAAAATATGTTCAAAATTATTTTTACAACATATTGTTATAAACTGTACATCTATTCTTCATAAATATTTGATCATTTTATTTATACTATGTATGTGTAATCACTTTTCAATTTACAATTGAACAATTCATACATCTAATGAAACTGATCCTGAGAAATATCCCATCTTTCTATCAGTTTGTAGAATGCCTGAAGATTCTTTGCTCTTGCTATTGCAAATCAAGACAGCTCTCCCACTGGAAATATTACTTACTGGTACATGCTGTTTTGTTAACTACCTAAAGCAGAAACAAAAGTTATTCCAAAACACAAGTGTGGTATAAAAATAATGTACGAAGCTTTGTAGATTAAATATGGCTATTAATAATTTGCTATTGGTTGTATTTATCTGTATCTTGAAAGTACCAATTATTTTGGGAAAGAGCTTCTGCTTCAACATATACAGTACTAAATTGCTGATGCTTACCGCAGATTATGAAGCTTGCATATTTGGTTAATTTAATATATTTGCATGTACGTAAAAATGATTACAAGTACAGACATTTTTTTCTTATTGTATGAATAAATTATTTGTAAAATTATGTCTCGAATAATCTTTATTCTTATGTAATTTTTAAAACTACCTTGAATTTTTTTTTAAAAAGCAAAGTTTCCTGGGAAACCAAGAAAATCAGATTAAAGTTTTTTTAAGGAATTGTACATCTTTTAGTGAAGTTGGGATTTTAAGTAAATTATCATGGATCAAGCCAGTTATGGCAATGTATTTTTTATTTTTAGTATTAAAAACTCCCATCTCCATTGTTGAAGAAAAGCTTTATCTGAAATGCTATTATTTGATGCAATGATGACATTATGTGCCATCAAGTTGTTGGTTTTTGTTTTGGCATTTCTTAAAAAATATTCTTAGCTCATGTATGAGTTTTGTAGGTGCTGTTCACCATTCCTAACACTAGCATTTCCTGAGAGTTGCTTCCCTCTTTTTCTTATCATACGCAGACACACTTTCACATGCTATTAGTTCACAAGGAATAACTGCATATTGTCTTTAGGTCCTTAGAATAAGGATTTTTTTTACAGGAAACTCTTCATAATTTTTTTAGCAATATTTGGTATATATGTTAAGCTGTACTGAATTATGTTGACCTTTTCAGTATACTGAAAAAATATATGTATATGCACATGAAAATAAAAGAAATATAGCAAGGTAGAAAGAGGGCTGCATATTACATACAATCACAGGTTATAAAAGATCATCTCTAACTCAAATGTTATATTAAAACTGAAGATCTGAGAATCTCATAATTTGTTTTAAAAGTAAAAATTTATTTTATGTTTCAAAATAATAAAACATGGAATAGTTGTATGACTATTAAATCCTATTAGAGTTTTTCAAATCTATCATAAAATAGCATCTGTTGCTAAAAATCAGTTAAATTTTGAGAATAATTTTAACTGCTGCTCTATGAATTTTTACCTCCCCCACCTCCTCTAATAGAGTATTTTTCCTTAGATTCAGTGGGATCCAGGAATATTACCTTTCGAATTGTTTTCCTCCAAATAGAGGTCCATGCTTTTTCACTGGCATCTTCCAGGTTCCTTTCACTAATTTTTGTTTTCTTGGTGGTGGCAATACATAATTGACATAACCTGTCTTCATGGCACTCATTCTCTTAAAATCTCAGATGTGTTCATTGGCTAATAAATGTTGAGGATCTTTCATTCAGTGTGATAAAATTACCTTCTAACAAAATTTTATATCACATATGATTTTTTTCTTTCAAAGTAGTACTCAGTGATTTTTTTACCAGGTGACTGTAAGCAAAAGACTGGTTAAAAAAAGTAGTGCTGTAGTTTTATTTGAATTTCTAACATTATGACAGCATAATACAAAAAAGAACAAATGTTAGTTACCCTGTGTACTGCTATTCTATAACTCAAGAAACAATCCTAATTTTCATAAGGACTTATTGTCTAACTGTAGCCTAGGTCATGCTCGTAATTTTGTCTTGAATGTGTTTGAAGTTGACCACTGAATAGTGAAACAGCTTTATTTTCTATTCCCAACATAACTGTCCCAATTAAACTATAGTAAACAGAAGGTGCCTGCCCCTTTTATATAATACAGTTCTTAAAAAGATTATTTTTACAGTCCTGAAAAGTCATTTCTTTTAGCGATATTTAGTTGTTCCAACAATTAACTTTGATTCCACCAAAATATGTATAAACAGTTCATAATTAGGTTACATTGTGATTTGTTGGCATGTATGCAGATTTAAAAAAATACTTTTTTATCTGAGAAATAGTCATTTTAATAGCATTCCCCCCCCCCCCACATACTTAAACACTTTACTCTGCAGAAACAGTGTTCTATTCTAAGTAATCTCTAAAAAAAGGAATGGAGACTGGCAAGTCATTAACCCAAAACATATTTAACTTGAGGATATGATATTGTAATTATAAACACCACAAACACATTGCTTATACTATTTAGAATAATTTTCCTAGACTTAATGTATTTTGTGTGTGGGTGTGTAATATTTTTGCATCAGAAAATATGATGAAAATAAATACTTTAATGGATGTAATTATTCTACATAGTTCAACTTTGCTTTAAAGTCTTTGTATTTATTTAATTTTTTGTCCAGTTTATTATTTTTAAATAATTCAGGTGGCAAACATAACTAATGCTGCTTTCATCTTCTATTTCCCCCATAATTCTATCCCAATGAGGTGAGTTTGATTCAGAGAGAGTGACCAGCCCAAAGTCATCCCACTTTCATGCCTTAGGTAGAACCAGAACTCACAGTCTTCTGATTTCTAACCTATTGCCCTTAACTACTATAGTAAATTGGCACTCTATGCTAAATGTTATGCATTCTAAGAAAATGCAAATATTTCCCCCCAAAATATGCAATTTGATATAATGGTGTTTGAGACCTACTATGTTATATTTTCAAAGTTTAAATGTAATCTAAAACACGTACACATAATTATAAACAAAACAGTACATTCCTGAAGAGCAATAATTTGAACAATTTAACATATATGGAAAAAGAAAAAAGGAGAAGAAAATGATAGGAAACAATAACAGGCATTAGTGTTTTAAGGTTATACAGTACTTACAATGAATGGAAACAATTGATAAGAGGACACATGAATCCAGGAAGTAATCCTATAGCAGGAACACTAACATAAAAATCCTGATGGATAAGAAAGGGCAGATCTATACTGGCGTACCTTTACCATTAATATGTAAAAGAAAAGGAATAGGAGGAACACTGTACATACAGTACACTGTACAAATGTGATGCCCACAACATGTGTCTCCCACCTCACAAAGATCTCAACTTTATAATTCCTCACCCTCTCTTCCTAGCTGCTGAAGCACTCTTCAAAATCACAACAGGAATGGAAATATTATTTCCTCTTTTCAGGATAATTTAAAGTCATATCCTGCTTCTAAATGTCCCTGAGATCACAATGATATCAAATAAACCTGTGAATTAAACTATAGGGCCTTTCCACATTTGCTGGCACCTGGCATAAACATCTCCTGGCAGTATCTTTATTTTCCATTGGGCCTTCACTATTCCCAGCCCATGAGTGAAAAGGTTTAAGCCATAAGGCTTAAGTATCTATCAATCAAATATTTATTACAGTCATTGACCAGCATAAAGAGAACAAGATAGTGTTAAAATAGTATTTCTCTTTATTCACCCACCATCTAAGTAACTTCAAGATTGTCACCGATCATCCTACAGAGAAAAAAGCAGCCAGTAGTAATTGAAAGAAGAGGAAGTGGCTGGCTAGAGATTGGCAATTAGGACAGAAAATTTCATGCAGATACAAGTGTCCTTGACTTACAACCATTTGTTTAGTGACCATTCACTTATAATGGCACTGAAAAAAAGTGACTTCTAACTATTTTTCATACTTAAAACAATTGAACAATTGTCATGGTAACCTGATCAAGATTTGGATTCCTACCATCGGCTACCAGATCGTGGAGTTCGAGCTTGCTACCTTTACCAGCCCAAACTCGGCCAGGTATGGAACTACAATTTCCACAATGCATCGCGAGCCTGTATAGTTTTAGCGCCGATGCTACCGCGAGAGGTCGCGCCGTTTTCACGAAGGGAAACTGAGAAACGAGTGGTTGGCTTTTGTTCGTTAAAAGCAGCTTAAAAGAAATATCCGAAAGTATCCCATTTCATTTGGGTTTGTAAACTCGTCCTGACCGGCATTAAACTTCGGTGCTATATGAACTTACCAAGTAGATAAGACAAAAATAAATAAAAAATGCGCGCCACCCAGATCCGAGGGCAACCCCCCCGAATCACGTGGCCCTTAAAAGGACCGTTGTGGCTTGTCGCGAGATTTGGCGTGTTGCTTCGCCGCGTGGCGAAGGAGCCGCGCTCTGCCGTCCGCGATTCGTTTACAGTTGGTTGCGGTTGAGCGCTCTCGAACGCGACCGGATGGGTCTCGCATGGCCTCCCTTTTGGCAGGTTCGCCCCCCGGAACCACTGGCCTCCTCCGTTCTTCTGACCCGAGAAATGTGATGAAGCAAAGATAGGCTACGACGACCTTTTAGCTGATGGCACCGAGGGCTTCAGAGGTAGATATTTGGCACAGGCGCGATCGCTTCGGGCTTTCCTCAAACGGTTGCTATGCCAGGAAAAGGGGTCTTGGGCGAGAGATCCTTCGGAGCCTCTCGGTCTGATGTGGGTGGTCGAACGGAAGAAACCATAGCACTCCTCCTTGTTCTTAAAAATAGGCCGAGCTTTACGCCATTTTGTCTATCGGCGGAGGAGCCATCCCCGCCTTTTATGTGTTGGCATGGCACTGAATTAATTTGTTCGCCAAGGTTTAGAAAATTGATGTTCATTGTAATAATTTCCCCTTAAAATCACTAGGCTACCCCTGGGAGACGCCTAATATGAATAGAGGGGTTTAAGCTTTGATTGCTTTTGCATATGTATTTCTATCATTACTGGCCTGCAGAATCTCAGAACTTCTTTTATGGCGTTTACAATATCAGCTTCTTACTTATTAGCTAATTTGCTGAATTGTTCTTTCTGTCCAATAATATGGCCGGGAAGATTGGATTTGCTGAGTTGAATCTGCTATATTGTGATCTGCTACTGGAATTGAATGGGAAAATGATTGGGGATGAAGCAGCTGCTCCTTAAATAAAAATTTACCCTTCGAGGTTGGTGCAGTGACTAGTAGCTATTAAATCTACCACTTTATGGGACTACAGATCAGTTTCTCGTGTCAAACAGTGATTATAAATTTAAGGAGAACAGATGCGATAATTTAATTGTAATTTCAAAAGAATCTTAAGAAAAATAACTATCTAATCTTAAGTGATTACTTAAAAACACTTAAAAATGAAATGTATTTAACCCAACAACATTTGAAACAGACTGACTTTGGCAGTACTGGAATCTGCAAAATATTACTGAATTATGGATTCAGTATTATGGACCCCCTGAAGTCTGGATTACATTTCTATATTTGCCATACTGAACAAATTACTAGTGCATTTTCTAGTATAGTACTATTATAAATTGCAAACCAGTGCACTGTTTTTATGTCGATGTTGAAGAGTTTCCAGAATTTATTGAGTTAGAGATTAGGATGACAGATTTTTGGGAGAAAGAAGGGGAAAAATCAAAACTGCGGTACTGAATATGAAAGGAAAACTACATGAAAGAATGACAATATAAAACATGGCGGCAACATTGAAGGTCTCAAGCTTTTTTTTGTTTAGAACCAGCATATTTTGTTTAATAGTCAGAAACTATTTCTGAATGTAGTGAAGTTGTTAGTATTCAATATGTTTACATGATTCTATCCACCAGCTAACTAAATAGAAGGAAGAAGTATTGTGTGTACTTGCCACCTTGAATTATTTACAAAATATAAAGGCAGTAAAGTTCTTAAATAGTACCCTGATTTGCTTCAAAGCCTCCAAATGTCGCAAGATGGAGCTGTTGTGCAAAAGCGGTACAGGTTATCTAACAATAATATATGATGCCATAATGTGTTGAAGTTAAGGTAAATGATGTTCTTAGGGTAGTGAACATAGAAAAACGGATGTGTAGAAGTAGAATGATTATTTGAAAAAGAATATTTACATTCAGATTTTTATCTGCGATGGCATAACATTACATAATTACGGTATACATAACTAATCTTGATATTACAGAAGTAGTAAAATAGTTTGAAGAAACAACATATCTCTAATGTTACAAGTCAGATAGAGTTCTGAACTACTATACAGATTTTAACAGAGAAAGTATTGATAGTAATTTTCTAGCATGTAGGAAGATCTTTCCCTGTAATTGATTTTGATTGTGAAGTACTAGTTGAGCTTGTCATAAAGTTGTAAACCTATACATAATACAAATGGTAACCAAATTCTTGGCTCTGTTATTATGTCAAATGAGGAACTAATGAAAAAATACAGAATTAAATTTGAAACGCTACACAATATTTTTTTTAAAAACAAAAAACTAAACCTAAAAACTCACACTATGAGTGTGAAGTAATAAAAAACTTTATAGTTGTGCTAAATTGTGAAACATAGTAACTTGAAAGCATTTTCCAAATATATTTTGGTAGACAAGGATATTTTGAAATATATCTGTGCAAACAAGATAATCATACTTTTTAAAAATATTATTTTAGGCATACTACTTATACTCCTTGTAATTACTTCTAGTGCATAACTTGGTTTCTCCAAAGTAAAATTAATAAAAACTAGAAAGAATTTACAGATTCTTCAGAATTCACAGATTGGAATTCACAGATATATTTTCATAGGAGAGCTTTTGAAATTGTTAAAGCTGATACATCTTTCAGATTTATTGTATAAGAATGCTTTCCAAGCTTTCTGCATGTTGCATTTCCGTGTGCGGTGAATCACCTCCATTGAAAGATTTACATAACTAATGCAAGAAAGGATCTTGTGACATCACAAACAGCTGCACCACTATTGATAGTTAAGAAGCAGAAAGGACATTTTAATTATTATTGAAATAAACATTCACTCGAAAAACGTTTGGTGGTAGCTTCTAAGTTCTAAGCTTGTGGCTATTGTTTTCCATCTGCTTAGTGCAGAGAAAGACTAAACCTTTTTAGTGTTGCGTGCCAAAAGTCCAAGCGTGCTCGTGCTTGCGCATCCCAGCACTCATAATACAATGTGCAGAAGCCCCCTCCCCTGCACATACACCCCCACTCTGCGCATGCATGTACTTCTCTCCCCCCATGTGCCCCTCACTTCAGGACAACTCAAGTACCATCCTGTTCGCTGGCAAGACAAAGCAGCAGCCGTTCCCCAGCCAGTGCATGGAGCCAAGAGCGCTGCAGGCCTGGGCTCTCCCTGCAGGGAATTACTATTTCCCAACCGGCAATAGCGCTCTCGGGGGCTCCATGCACCAGCCAGGGAATCTCTGAACGCGCTGCCTTGCCTGGATCCTCCCCACTGGGAACCGCCTTTCCCCAGCCGGCGGCAGCACTCTCGGGGCCCCATGCACCAGTGGGGTTAGCTCCGAACATGCAGCCTTGCCTGGTTTCCCCCAGCCGCTGGCTGGGGAAAGGCGGTTCCTAGCAGGGAGGAAACCAGGCAAGGCATTCCCTGGCTGGTGCATGGAGCCCCCGAGAGCGCTATTGCCGGTTAGTGCATGGGGTGGGACCGAGAGCGCTATCGCTGGCTGGGAAACAGCGATTCCCAGGGGGGAGAGCCCAGGCCACGGGGTCTCCTGTGCAGGCAGTCTATCACTGTCATTTCACTGGCTGCTGATCCACTGGTGCTCCAGACTGCCTGGGGCTGCGCAAGAAGCCTGCGCTGGCACGGAGGGAGGGAGGGAAGCCCATTTTACCTTGCTCTGCCCCCTTAGGAAGCAACCGCCTGAATCCCTCCATGTCTTTTGGCACGCACGCCGGTTGCTGGTCTTTGCATGCTCATGCGCGTCAGAAACCAGACCAACTGGCTGGTGCACATGCTCACTCTGTAAATAGGAAGATCATCTTTCTGGAGCGCACATGTGCAATGGGCGGCTGCTCTTCCGGTTTTTGGTGTGCCCGTGCATTTTAAAACCAGCTGGCCGGCACACCAGAACCCGGAATAGCAACGGGCGATGGCTCCACGTGCCAGGAGAAATAGCTCTGCGTGCCACTTCCGGCGTGCCATAGGTTCGTCATCACTGAACTGTAGAGTAGAGCTTCCCCTTTAGAAGCTTAAAATAGCTCTATCACTTCTTGTTTCATTGCTATCCTCTTAAAATCATATTCAGCTTATTTAGTTCTTCCTAGGAATTTATTTTGTTCATGTTTCTTCACCAGGACCTGCTATCACACTATGAAGTTCATTATGTGCCATCGAGTTATTTTCAACTACTACTGACCACATAGATTTTCTCTATGACAATCTATCTCTAACTTGTTCTTTCAAATCTGCCAATGGTGCATTCATTGCCACTGTAAGCCTTCTCTTCTGCTAGGTCTTCTCATAACATGACTGCAGAAAAATAACTTCAGCTTGGTCATTTTTGCCTTGAGTGAGAACTGTGGGTTGATTTGTTCAATGATATATAAGATTGTTTTCTTGGGTGTTTGCGGTATTCTCAGGAGTCTTTATCTATCATGCTATGCAGATAGGGACCATTCACAGTTTCATTGCAACATGTTACAATGGCATTCACATTCTTACTTATGTTTATGACATTTGCAGGTCTGTAAAGCAAAGTAGTAAGTAGAAAGAAAGATCATAAGCACAGTCACCTTTTTGTTTAGTGACAGTTTTGCTTAATGACCAAGTTAGTCTTAATTGTAATCACTAAATGAAGACTACCCTTACTTGAAGTTTAATGTGTTATTGTTGAGCTTTCTAATTTAAAAAAAAAATTGGACAATAGTGCTTTTTGCTGATTTGCTTCAGGCAGAAAAATGACAGGAGTCTGCTATCCTTGTAAATTTAACAAAACATTTCCAATTTTACTTTCATTTCCCTAAAACAAAAAATAAAGTGTTTGCTATGCATGAGATATTGTATGATGTATTGTAAAGTACAGCAGTTTCATAACATTCATAATATATGATAAACATAATAAAAGAATGCCTACAAGAATAAAAGGTCCTCAGTAAAATACATAGGTTTTACATTAAAGTTTTACAACCCCTGGAGCAGACAATAAATTTCATTTTTGAAGCAAGTTTATGCATAATAGGTATTTTAATGCATCTGTCTTTTAGTTGTGTATAAAATTGCTAATTCCTGGTTCCATTTGTGTGCATTTTCTAGAATTTGGTGGCTTTTAATTAAGGTTTTTAAGAAACTAAGGAAAATATACTTCGAGTATTGATTATTTTGAGTTATTTCCACCCTGCCAAGCTGTCTGAATAATGATGAATTGTGCAAGTAGTCATCATTACTGCAGTTGATGTCTTCATAAATCAGTAGATCAGCTAAGATGTCCCTGTTCTAATGATTAATTGCTTCTTTGTCAGTGCAGGGATTAGCTAGAGAGTCATCTTGGAGCCATGACCTCTGCCCTCTTCACTCTGTAATAGTAAATTTAAGCCTAGGAATACCATTTTATTGAGACTTTGATGATTTTTTTTTTGGGGGGGGAGTGTACTTAGCTCTCAGCCTGAACCAAGTCTGTAGGGAATATGTTTTACTAGTTAAGATCGCTAGAGTCCCAAAGAGTGAAAATTGTAATCCTTAATCTTTATTTCATTCTTATTAAACAAGAGTATAAGAAGAGTCATTCATTAGACTAGCGCATGAATAAAATAGTTTTAACTCTGGATTAACTCTTTCTTCGTACTTTCATTTAACTCTTCCTTTCCATAAATTGTGAAACAGCAACAGCCCAAATCAGTCCATTGTAGAATAAAGGCCATTTCAGAATTTTATAACTACTTCAACATACTGCAATTTATTTTCAATTATTATCTTTGCAACTGAGATGTTTCATTTACCAGTACTTATTTGGGCATTTTGGATGTTTTAAAGTCATGGGGCATTCAGGTATTGTTGCCCAGTTTTAGTAACTTCCTTGTACAGTGTAGCCAGCTCATGACTATTTCAGAGACACTAACTGTAGCTGCTTCATCAAATCATATATTCCTGTCCATTGGCCAATCCATTTATTTCATATTGATATCTTAAACATATTTTACAATTTACCATTCTAGGTTTCTCTTTGTAACTATCCAACCTTTGTACTCTTTTTGTATTTATGAATAAAATATGATACTGTGTAGTTGTATTGCAGTTTATGTGCATAGGAAGTACAATGATCTATTTTATTTCAGTGATAATAATAGTTGATACCATGGGTACAGATTAACTCCTTTATGAAATGGCAACAGGAATAGTACATTTAGTGAGTAATGTTATTAATGTATTATTTTGAGAAAAAAAGATTCAAAGTACATTCAAGGAGATGATCCAGTGTTTTAACTGTGCTTTGTTTTTTAAGGATAGTATAGAATGAGATCTACACACTTGCATACCAAGCAATTATAAGCAATGAAATACTTTTATTCATAAATATATTTTATTCATAAATGCAAAAAATTTTAAATCCTAAATGCTTCCATTTTATTACATAAAAATAGTATTACACTTAAATATTGCCAATTGTTTGATTTTTGTTTGTTTGTTTTGTTTTGGAGCAATCAGTAGGCCTCACTGGATCCCATATTAAATGGTGAGTATTGCTTTTACTATATAAAGAGAGTAAGAATTGTGATTTGGATTAATAAATGCATTTGGAAAGTTGAATACATATTTCTAGAAGATTAAAGTTACATGATTGTAACTTGTTTGTTTTATTTTTTCCCCTTTGAAATAAATAAAAATATTTGCAAATGAGTACTAAAATGGAAAATATTTTAATACATGTTTTTATTAATGGAATATGTATTTTATCGCTGGCACAATGATGATTTCCTTTAGCCGTTTACCCATCTGAATGTGTGATGTGTATTTCTAATTCTGAGGTGCTAGCAAAGCTTAATTTTACTGATTAAAAGTTAAATTGAATGAACTATTTAGATGACTAGAGTTATTGCTTCTTGAATGTTAAATGATGGTCATCAAAATGATCATAATTATGTATTCAAAATATTTTTATTGCAAAATTGAACTTAAATGTGTTTTTTAATTTTAGTTTAATGAAAACATTCATGTCATTTGAGATCTTTACAGAAAATTCTAAAGATTTGCTAATTTGGAAATAGTTTTATCTAATTTGAAAACAAAAATGACAACTTTGAACAATTTTTATTTAATATATTATCTTAATATAACATTTGCTGCTGTTTAATATGCTGCTGTTTAATGTGATATACTAATCTCCCTATTTCATTGCAGGATATTGCAAGACAAGTGGAAGAGTGATCGTTTTCCAATATGAAATTAATTTTAAACAAATACTTTAGTTTGATGTTGATGTAATTCTAATTTAAAAAACATATACTGTATAGGACAATTAACACTTCAGCATTTTCATAAGGATATTTTTCACCATACTTTTTTCTCAGATTTCCAAGAAAGAGTAACTTTTTTCCCAGTTAGCTTGTTTTCTTGTTTTTGCATGAAGATTGGGCGAGGAAAGCAGACTTGCCATGATAGACAACATGGTTATATAAAGACTGTTTTCCTACATCTTTATAAAATCCAATCTCACAACCATGGTTGACTTTTGTATATGTATAACTTTGTTTTTAATGTTATTGTAAGCCTTAGTGAGCACTGAATCATATTGGTCTTTACTAATGAACTGTCATTTATTTATACTATGTGGGAGATTGAAAACCAGCCTGTATATTTTTGAATTCCATTAAATTTCATTTCTTGTTTTATATTATAGAATGTGATTTTGATTTTTTGGGGCAAGAGTAAAATCTTATGTGAAGAATTCAAATACAATTTCTGTAACAGAAAATTTGATGAGACAACTAAAACAAATGTACCTTTTTTTCTATGCTTGTTATAACATTCAATATAAGAAAAATCTAATAAGATAATAGGGGAAAAACTACAGCAAGAATAGAATGTTAGCTTTAGCTGAAATGCAAGACTTTTTTAAAAAAGGTTAAATTTGAAACATTACAGCAGGGGTGTCAAACTCAAGACCCTTAGATGTGCTTAGATGTGGCCCATGGGGCCACCCTGAAAAAAAGTGAAGGACTGGTCCACAGTGCCTCTGCCAGCAAAAACTGCTCGGGAGGGCCGCACACTGGCAGAAGGTTGCAGGAGGAGAGCCTGTTTTCTCTGGCAAAGCACTCGGGCCACCCCAGATGCCCCAGACACAAGTGACATTGAGCTGGCCATGCCCACCCTGGCCATGTACACTTGAGCCCCCTGATGTTAAACACAATCCTGATAAGGCCCTCAATGAAATCGAGTTTGATACCTCTGCAATGCAGCATTAATTGAATCATTACAGCATTAATGTATTCTATAACATAACTTGGAAGAGCAAAGATGGGCTAGATGAATGACTTAATTTTCCTGCGAATTGGATTCAGTATTGTGTATTGTTAAATCTCACTGCTGAGAACATTTGTCACAGGCCCATATGTAGCAATGAACTGTTTCAATTGTTGATGGCACTCCGTCAAGTAAATATCCCTTCGATTCAGGGAGTCCTCAGAATTGAGTTCAAATGGAAAAAGTGCATTAGGAGCCACACAAAATACAGAAGCACCTGTGTAAAGAAAATTAATCTGTAATTAAAATTTTAAAATCATAAGCTTGTCTAGGAATTTGTTTTTGAGCATAAATTTGCAAAAGCAAATTATAAATTTGTTATTTGAAAAGTTGCTAGAGTTAAATATTTTTTCATATATGAAATATAATTGCAAAATTGGCCTTTTGGAAAAATGCTTTTTTCCATTTATCTTTAAAATTACCTACACCCTAGTAGCAATCTCTACATAATAGATCAATTCAGACTGCTAATAAGGTCCAACTATCTGATCTGCAACTTGTTGCTTGGAAGAGAGGATACCAGGGAGAGAACAGTGGTGATATCCCCTCTTGGTTTTGGATTATGCCCCAGGGAATGTTTTTCATCAGAAAAAAGGTCCCAAATCATGCCTTAAAGAAACCTTATTTAAAAAGATGTAATATGGATTACATAGTACCTGGAAATGGAAATTTATTATTATAATATTTTATGAATAAAAGTTATCTTAATGCTTGATAATTCAAATGTTTGCATTTTCTCAGTTTCCTATGTCATTAATTTGAAAAGTGATTACCGTATTTTTCGGAGTATAAGACGCACCTGAGTTTTTGGGGAGGAAAATAGGGGGGGGGGGAATCTG